>PVIJ01009946.1:38390-63684 GCA_004024925.1 Scalopus aquaticus | reverse complement strand
ATGACTGGATCAAGAAGATGTGGTACATATACACAATGGAATACTATTCAGCATTCAAAAAAGACAAACACATGCAATTCGCAGCAACATGGATGGACCTAGAGGGGATCATGATCAGTGAAATAAGCCAGAAAGAAAGAGAAAAATATCGAATGGTTTCACTTATAACAGGAATATAGGGGAGCCAAATAAGAAAGCAGCATTCAGCAGGGAAGGAGGGGAGGGGGAGGACTCAAGAGGGGGGAGGAGGGGAGCACGGAGGACTATGGTGATGGCTCCATGGGTGAACAGGTGGTGGGTAACTTATGGGGAATACATAATAATGTAAAAGATACAAATAACAAAAATAAATATCTATTATATTAAAAATAAATAAATAAATAGCAGATACAGGAAAAAAAATTTCTACAATCCAGTGCGGCAATTTTATTTTAAAATAAGTTAATCTCTCTCTTTCTCAATCTTTTCTGCACATACACATATACATCCTACTCTTTCTATGGAGAACCCTAATACAAAAATCTTTGATAAGTGATTTTTTTTTAACATCTAGGAATGAACCATAAAGGAAAGAGATTTATATATTATCTCACATCATAATAAAATTACATGAAAATTTAGGATTTAAGTACAATATGTAGAAATGACTAGATCATAAACTATAAAAAAAATTTAGCCAAATTATGGAAGCAACCTAATTGTCCAATGACAGATAAGTGGTTAAAAAAATATAGTATATATACACATCAGAAAACTAACCATCAAAAAAACAGACAGGGCCTCCGTGGTGGTACAAGGGGTTAAGTTGCAACACTATGAAGCTATCCACAGCCACTGTAACACGAGTTCTATCCCCAGCCAGGGAGATTCCCACATGGCACAGCAGACCTCCCCTACGTCGCCCGCTGCTCCCCTCAGCAGTGTATTTCAGTCACTCTGCATGTTCTTCTTCCCACTCTGTCTCTGGTGAACCCTCTCACTCCTCCACACCTCTGGCCTACACCCCAGCTTGTATGCATAAATAAATCTAAAAAAAAAAAACCCAAACAAATAAACAATGAAATCTTGCCATTTGTAACCACATGAATGGAACTGGAGTGTATTATGCCAGGCAAAATAAATCAGAAAGAAAAAGACAGCTATCAAATGATTTCACCCAAATGTGAAGTATGAAGAAACAAAGCATAGGAATAGACAAAAACAAACCCATGAAATCTGACTGCAGAATTGAGGCTATCAGAAGGGGAGAGTGGTGAATGGGGAACACTACCGAGGGGGGTCAGTGAGTCATGGTGAAAGATTATTGGTGTCTTAGTGGTGGGCATGATGTGATGATATACCGCTGAGGTGTGAACTTATATAGTGTGGCAAACCAATGTCACCCTAGTAAATATGATTTAACCTAAAACAGAACACACACAAATAATGCTGGACCATTCCTGAAATGAGCCTGGCACCTGGAAGTGGCAACATCTCTATTTAGAGAATTTCTCCTGTTAGGAAGTCCAGTCTTTCTCAGGCCATCTTGAATGGGGGCTTATAATTGCCACTTTGCACAAAGGGACAATTTCCCTTTGTGTTGGTTGAATTTCAGTGTATTTAGAGTTCTGCATTTTCTTGGATACAGCCTGACAAATAGAATTTCTAAAAGTTGAATCTCTATTGAAGGCTTATTTGGCCAAAAAGTTTGTATTTATATTGCCCATATTTTAGTTACTAATTTTTCCTTTAGTCTGTTTTTCCTTACAATTAACAAAGACAAATGCTTTGAAATGACTGCATGACAAGAAAATGAAATTTTGAAAAGGAATGGAGAGGGAAAAAAGATCTATGTCTGACTTCCTTTGACCCTGTCTGGCTTTCCTTCAGATGCATGGGTGCTAAGTTGTCCTGGCTCCTTTCCCACTGGTGTGCTTTTCATATTCAGCTGATGAGCTTGAATTGTTCCTTTTGTTAACTCAGAAGCCTGGAAATGATGAAGAGATTACATATTCAGTAGGTCAAATTTGAAACAGTTTTCTGTATTAAAAAAGTATTTTGTGTTTAACGGTCTGCTCGAAAATTAGCAAAATTGAATCAACTGATGTCTGGAAAAGGGTATGTGTCAAATTTATGCAACACACTGGTCTAAAGATATCTTAGCATATAGACTCAAAATGTAGGAAACCTAGGTAATATAAAACCAACTTACTAAAAATCATATCTAATTCAAAAACAACATTTCCCAAGCAAATGCTTTACTTTTAAGAATAGAACATAAATGCAGATATGTGTGTGTGTGTGCGTGTGTGTGTGTGTGTGTGTGTGTGTGTGTGTCTGTGTGTATTTGTTGTCTGATGGTTTTTACATTTCTGGACACCAGGATTTGCTTGCCATCACATGTAAATATGGATGAAAATTTATTTTCTGGTTGGTTAGGAATGTGCACATCCTTTGTTTCATGTGGGTAACAGATGTCTTGTGGGTAACAGATGTCTTGACTTTTACAGACTAATTGGCAGAAAGGGGGGCAGGGGGGATAATTAAAGGGTAGGAGGAGACACAAGAAATGTGCAATCTTCCTTGTGGGAAAAATCTAATAGATCTCCTTATTATGGGTAATTAAAATACCTCCTTCAATTTCATTTGCTATCCCTTTCCATATGACTCAAGTACAGTATAATGGGAAAGTGTTCAATAAAGAAACATAAGGCTGGACTACTGTGTGCTAATGACCAGATTTATTCTGTCATGGAATATTCTAGTATCACTGACTCAGAGTCAGTTTTTTTTAAAGCAAAATATGAAGCGTAAGTCTAATCACTAATGGCATCTTATGTTTTAATTGGCAACACAAGAGTTCTATGTTGAAGAAGGTTTACATAAATATAGTTTAATTATATACCAAATGCAACCATATAGTGGATTGGTGGGAAATGAGTACGTTGTATGTTAGATACATATCTTATGTTCCTTTTGGTTCCTTTCTGTATGTTTTATCAGTGTAATAGTCCTGCCAACTGATGGGTATAAATGAGGTCTAGTAGATGTTTGAAGCCATTATCATTAGAAATTCTCAATTGTGTCAGTGTTTTCCATCATGAAAGATTTAAAGTAAGGTGTCATCTACTGTGTTTCAACTGTACCAACATAGGACTATATATCATTCTGATTGGTACCTTTTACTTTAAACTGAAGGAAATTTTATACCCTCTTAAATATTCAGTGAGTACCCAGATTATTCCTTGCTCAGAGCTATCATGTAATCATTATTATAAGGGGCCTATTGTGCTTCAAAGATAAAGTATCAGGTTAGCTTCTTAGAAGCTTGCACCTAATACAAAACTTAGACAACTTGAAAGATACGGTTATTTATACCAAATGAAGGCACAAGATATTGACCTTTATTTGACCACTTGTCTCCTCAGAAAATAGGTAGGTTGAATTTGTAGAAAAATATTAATTGTAATCATTGGTGATTGTTTCTCAATATATACAAATATTGAATAATTATTTTATATACTTGAAACTAATATGTTATATATCAATTATATCTCAACAGAAAAACATGATTAATGTTTCAATTGTGTTTTGAAAGGTAATTAGGATACTGCAAATCAAAATCTTAACTGCTCATTGCTAATTTATTAATTTCTTTCTCCTGTATTGTAAATATATTTTATACACTATTGCTAGATACTAGTGAGGTGGGAGAACAGTTTATGTATTTGTCTTTTTAGGCTAGTGTATCAGCCTGGGTAGTCTAACAACTGCCACATTAATTCAGTCACTTGATATTTTGAGTCTCTCTTCATTTTCTATAAAATGGAGAGAGTGATAAACAACTCCCACAGTTGCACTGGGAATTATATTCTATGATCAATGCACGTGAAACGAAAATATGTTTAAGTGTTGAGTACTTTATGGTTATTGTCACTCAGTGGATTCATATTTCTTAGTTGGCTGCCTTGATTTCCAGGGTATTTTTCTCTCAGAAATAGAAAATTCGAGGAGAGTTTGATGAGGAGTCTAGTAACAAATGGTTTGAGATTGTGTGTCAGGAAAGTTATTGTTCCAGTCATAGCTCTTTAAATTATGAGGGTAAAGAATAACCACTGTGGATTAAGTTTAATTGTCAAAGAGTTTTCCATGTTTTACAACTGTAAATTTCCATGAATCGTGAATTCATGAAATCATAAAATATTGGCACTGTATGACATTTCTTTTCTGGACCTACTGGCCCTACTCCAGTTCATTTCCCATTTTCAGAGAAAAGCACTTAAACCTTATAAGGTGAAATATCTTACCGAAAGTAGATCAGCAAATTAGTGACAGAGCTAGGAATAGGACATTTTTGTCTTTTCCTTAGTTCTTTTTTCTGAGTCATTGCCAGTTGCCACCCCGCTGTGTCTGTCTAGAGTCCTGGACCATTCCTGGACCACTGAAGAAATGAGAGCATTCAACTCTTTGCAAAACAGAAAGAAATGTATTTCTCTGTTCTGCCTTCTAAATGGTCTGGGCACTATAGTACATTCAGTCATCTCTGTGGATTACAAACACATTCTGATGGTTTGCATAATACAATATTTACCTCCTCCAGTATGAGAAGACATGGTCATTAATGTTTACACAGTATTTCCTGTGTACCAGGAATATTCTAAGGACTTTCATAGATCAACTAATTTATTCCCACAATACCATTATGAAGAGTCATATTCTATCTTTCACATCGGGCAATGAAATCACAGTGGTCAAGTAATGCCCAAGATTATAAAATTAGTATAACCAGGATTTGAAGACATTTGTTAGATTGGAATTGGAAGATGCTAGAGAGGGAGACTCCACTATCAGAAGACGGGGTGGGATGAATACTCACTGTATGATCTATCTTTCATACAAGAAAAGTGACAAGATATTTTTTAACCACCTGAATACTATATATCTAGCTTTACTGAATATTAATCAGTCTAGATCATAAAAGTTTTTGATAGTATATAAATACTAAGAAAGACATATATTTACTTATATTGATCACCACTGGAATAGACAGAAGAGTGAACTATTAAGTTTGGTCCAATGTAGATAATAAAATAATATTTTATTTTCTGATTGTATTTCCCTTAGCACGTAGTAATAAAAATGTTTATAGGGATGTTATTTTACTAGTCAAGAAAAATTATCAAAGGAAGGGATAAGTTCTGTTGGACAATATGTAATTTGTTCTTACTTCCACATACAGTTACATCTGAATATTATCCATATGTTTGCTCTTATATTGGTATTGGTATTTGAAGTTCAGTATAAAAATAATAATCTTTAACAGGCATAAAATTAGCTCCATTTTAAGTCATTAGCAATAATGATAAAGGGCAGTTATAACTGAACAAAAAATCCATTAATAGAACACTTATTTAACACTGTACTATTTGAAAACCATATAATTAAAATACAATTAGAATAAATTTGCTCACAATCAGTGGACTCTGTGCTAACAGAGTTAATAATGTGGGGTGTGTATGTATAATAAGGAGGGAGTATTGAGAAAACTATTTAAGTAAGCAGATTAATTTAGCAAAGTCTAATTTTTTTTAAGATTTATTTATTTATACGTACAAGCTGGGGCACAGGCCAGAGGCGTGGGGTAGCGAGAGAGCTCACCAGAAACAGAGTGGGGAGCAGAGCAGGCAGATCAGAAAGACACTGCTGAGAGGAGCAGCGGGCGAGACAGGAGAGGTCTACCGTACCATGTGGGGCTCTCCCTGGCTGGGCATCGAACTCGCATCTTGTGCTGCCGAAAGCTGCACAGCGCAGTGCTCAACCGCTGCGCCACCAGGGAGGCCCCAAAGTCTAATTTTTTAAAGTTCTGTTGATGTAGATATATCAAATTCTGTTCATGTGTAGTTTTGCTTTATAGAATAGATATATTAAAGAAAATGTCCTGAAGGTCATGGCCTCTGTTCTAGTATTCTTATTAAGATGTATTCATAGCTAGAGAACTATGACTCATGAATGCTTGAAGGTACTATGGCAATAACAACAATGTTAAGACATCACAGGATATAAATATAAAGAATTATACTAAATTTTAGAGCTGTAAATGTCTAGGTTACAGTGGTGTTTATCGTTTTCACATAAAAGTTTAGAAGAGGAAGGGTAAATAAACGGAACATATTTGCTATAATCACACATTAAAGTCCTGGAAGTGATGCTGGACAGCACCTCTTATTGCTGTGCATACATTATTTTATAGGAGCTACTGATTTGAGAATGAACAGCTAGAGCTTAAAAAGGAGGAATTTGACCATAGATGAGAAATTGTTTTAAAATGTAGTAGAAACTCAGTAAATTCACAAAAATACAGGCAATAGTAATGATGACTGGGCAACCATTTTAATAAAACACGTGACTGAGAGGCAGTAACCACATTAGCATGTGTTTATCCAGTACTGTTTATTTAAACATTCCCTCGGTTTTCGCTAGGATTGCATTTCTATATTTAAAAATCATGAAATAAATTTGCATGATTTTTTTTTTATCTTAAAGCTTTTTGCCTTATACTTTCCAGGATTGAAGTGTGTATGTCTTTTGTGTGACTCTTCAAACTTCACTTGCCAAACAGAAGGAGCATGTTGGGCTTCAGTTATGCTAACCAATGGAAAGGAACAGGTGATCAAGTCCTGCGTCTCTCTCCCAGAGCTAAATGCTCAAGTCTTCTGTCATAGTTCCAACAATGTTACCAAAACTGAATGCTGCTTCACAGATTTTTGCAACAACATTACACTGCACCTTCCAACAGGTAAGGGATTTTATCTTTGTTGATTCCAAATTTAATTTTACTCTTGGGAAATTATAGCCATGATACAAGTCAAGTTTTTGTTTCTTTAAATAAGAAAATCTGTTTTACTTCATTTTTTTTAAACTGGTAAAATGATCTAGCGCCTACCTGAAGTTAAATATTTCTAATTGTACAGGACTGTCAAAACACTGATAACAGCATAACATTTTTGAAGGAATTTGTCCACATGATTTGTATTTTTTGAAGTGATTAATGAGTCTAAAGTAAAAATGCTATTTTTTTATTAACTGTATTTTTTCAATGAGTTGTCTTAAAGAAATTGAAATGTATACTAAGAATAAAAGGAAAGAAAAGAGCAAAACTGAAATCAGTAGATTGTGAATGTTTATGGAGACAGAACATTTTTTTCATGGGTACCTTCTACATATCTTCTTCATCTGCTCACACTCAAGAGCATTCAATGGCAGAAAGGCAAAGGTAGAATGGAATATGACTCTTCATTATTGTTCAGATATATTCCTGCCTTTTCCTCAGTTTCATGGCATTTTATCCTAATTTACAAAATCCTGAAAAAAATCTTAATCTTGCCTTTTATCAGTAATTTGCAATCTGAAACTTTGGGGGATATTAAGGAGCAAATAAATCAGATTAAGAACTAATTTATCACATGAAAATGTCAGTGAATTTTCTTTAACATTTATTAATATAGCAATAATTCAATGTTGATGTTAATATATATATATACAAATATATATTGTTTCTTACAAATTAACATTTTAAGCTACTGTTATACAATTTTAGGTTTTTATATATCACCATATCAGTATTCCACAATAGTATTTTTAACCTAATATTAAAAAAAATTACTGTTCGTTTATCTCACTTTTTTTAACTGAAGAATATTTATTTAGAAACTTGACTTTTCTGTTACTAATGAAAAACCAGTCTGCCATAAATAAGAATATGTGAATAAACAAACATACCTACTGCATTTCAGTTAAGAATTTTGAACATTAGTTTTGTTTAAAAAGAGAAGAAAGAGGTATTCAAGACATACTAGCAGGAAATGAGAGGCATTTTGATATGTAATTAGAAAAACAAGAGGTCTAGGGAAGAAACTATCATGGGATTCACTGTTCAGTTCATCTCAAGAATTCTTAAAATCATTTTATGTATCATCACTGGTAATTGTTCCACTCTTTGGGAAACACTGTCCTAAGACATTATCTTATAATATTGCAATTGTATAAATCATTTTTAGCACATTTCATCCCCTCAATCCTACTTGCAGTCTTGGTTTTTGACCATACTTATTCTGTTGGGTTTGCATCCCATAGACCTCTGAGTGGTCTGACATTTATTCTGGACACATTTCTTTACTTACATTTTCTCCCCTGGTTATCTGGGGGCCAGACACACCCTAACGTAAATGCTTGTATCATTTGATGCCGGTCTTACCCATGATCCAAATGCAAAAGATTAAAGAGGGAGAGGAACACTTCCCCTTTAGCCTGCAGCAGTGGCCCCTTTAATATGTCTTCTCAATAATGAATTATCCACTAGACCACATTCTGTCAGTAATGGTATAAAGCAGGACTTTGATTGCAACAAAAGGTCTTGGAGATAAAATGGTTAATATGCAGTTGGGTAAGTTAAAGAGAAACGGAATTTAGTACAGCTAGAATGTAAGTTCTACTATAAACTCGGCCTAAACTACTGGGAAGCCAGTGTTTCACCCTCAAGTCCAGTCTGGAAGCAGTCCTTCTTTTGTAAAAATCAATCTTATTGAGGTATAATGTAGATATAATGTAATGTACACATTTTAAGGAAACAATTTGATGAATTTTGACACATATATATACCAATATAGCCACCACCTCCTTTCTATTACCTCAAACATTCTCAGTTAATACCCACTTTCACCAGGGCTAGATAACAGTCTGTTTTCTATTATAGTAGGTTAGATTTATTTTTTCTAGAGTTTCACATAAAAGGCATCTTATGGAAGACATTATTTTACACTTGTCTTCTTTCACTCAATACATTTCTTGAGATTTATTGTTATTGTTGGGTATTTTAGTAGTTTGTTTCTTTTTTGCTCCTGGGTAATTTCCTATTGTGTAGATATAGTATGGTTTATTTTGTTTTTGTTTTTTGTCTTTTACCCATGCACCTACTAACATTTATTCAGGATGTTTCCATTTGGGGAGCCATTATTAACAAAGTTGCTATGAATGTTTCTGTATAAGTCTTAGATACATGTTTTCTTTTCTATTAAGAAAATAAGGTAGAATTTCATATGATAAGTGTATATCTCGTAAGTATGATCTCCCAAGTAGTTTTCAAACTGCTTGTACTATTTCACAACCTCAACAGAAATGTATGATAGTTCCAGTTGGCCCACGAACACTTGGTATAATCACTCTATTCAACTTTATTCCATTCAATTATGTAGTGGCATTTCATTGTGGTTTTCATTTGCATTTTTCTAACAACTATGTTAAAAAAAAAAGGGTTATCTTTTTTATAGTTGAATTTAAGAATTCTTTATATATTCTGAATATAACTCCATTACCAGATATGTAAATTATGACTATTTTCTAGACCGACTATTATTTGACTATTATCTAGGCTGTCATTTTGTTTTTTTGAATGTGTTCTTTGTAAAAGACTAAAGTTAGATGAAGTCTATTTAGCTTTTTAAAATATTGTGTGTCACTTCATGTCCTGACTGAGAAGTCTTTCTCCAAAGGTCGTAAATATTTTCCTTTAGAGAATTTAGCATTTCAGCCTTTATACCCAGATCTATAGTCAGATTCAAATTAATTTTTGTTTTAATGGAACACATAAGTTTGTTTTTTCTATATGGCTATGAAGTTGTTCCAACATCAACTGCTAGAAAATCTATCCATTCAATTACCTTGGAACTTTTAATTCAAATTAAGTAACCATATATGTAGGGGTATTCCTTGTTTCTTTTCAAGTGTTCTATGAGTCCATACATGTACAGCAGGCCTCTCTGTAGCTTTCTTCATTTTTGTAACTTTATAGTAAGTATTAAAATCAAGTTGTGTGATCTCCTCAAACTTCTTTTTCAAAATTAATCTAGTTGGTCTAAGTCCTTTGCATATCTATTTAAATTTTAGAACTAGCTTGAGAATTTTTACAAATCGGCAGATTTTTTATTAGCTTGAATTTATGAGATATACATTACACTGGTCAATAAATTTTTACAAAAGTCATGTTACTGAAATAAAATGAGTCATTTCCTATCATTTTATATGTGCTCAACACGAATATGACAGTCAAATTCTAATTTTGGCTCTAGTTTTTTTTTGTAATCTGCAATAAATTGATGTTTACATCACGAAATACATGCCAATAGTAATAGGCCTATGGTTAATATCGGTAAAAAAAATTAAATCATAGACTACTTCTTAGATTTCTTCGCTTGTGTCTTGTACAGCTGTTCAGGAGCATCTCTGGGGAGTGTCCAGCAGTAGTCAGCCAGCATTGTAGTGGACCATTTTCCCTGGTATCTTTGTTCCATGGATGCGATATCTTGATGAAAACGTTCACCATGTTCATCACTAACCATACCACAGTTATCAGGGAAGAAATCCAAATGGGAATGAAGGAAGTGGATCTTTAGAGACATTGCAGCCAAGTTTCTGATACTGCCTCAGCATGTCTTCTACTAGTTCCTTGTAGCTTTCTGCCCTAACATTCCCAAAAAAGTCTGTAGACACTACATGAAAAGCATTCCATGCTTGTTTCGCATCACCCTGCAGCAAGTTGTTGAACCGGTCATCTTTGAAGAGCTCTCAAATCTGAGGATACACAAAACTTCCCTATTTAATCTTTGCTTTGCTGAGTCGAGGGAATTTTTCATGCAGGTATCGGAAAGCTGGTGAGGTCCAGTCCATGGCTTTCACGAAATTCTTCATCAAACCTAGTTTGATGTGAAGGGGTGGTAGCAGGATTTTGTAAGTCTTGACCAGAGCTGGGTGCTGGATATTCTTCTCTCCAACTGCTACATTTTTTTCTGCAAGTCCATTTCTTCCACAAGTAGCACAATTCACTTGGCTCGGCTATCCTACTCATAAGAAACACATGTATTTTGTATATTCCTGCTGCAGTCCCATTCAAAGGGCAATTAGCTTCAAATTGATACTGGGCAAATGGGGCTTTAAAGTTTGGCCAGAGGCAGTACCCCAATTGCTTACCGTTTACTATATTGGTTTTTGCACCCACGCACACAATTGCAAGACTACTCAGGCTTAGGGGACAATAACAATGGGATTATTTAACAAACAGGGAAAAGCAAAGATTTACCAAACTCAACATATGGCCATTTACCTTACTTAAAACAATGTCCAGTCCTTTAAGTCCCAGAAAAGTAACAAAGATGGCGTCTTCCCGCCACTGCTGATGTGGAACTCCTCTTCCAAACAGTAGGCCACCTTTCCAAAATGGCATCTTCCTTCTTCTGCAGACGTGCAACAATCAGACTGTAGGCCAGGTTCCAACTCACAAGGACGATACAGGACACAACTGGAGATGCTCCCAAAACTGTCATGGTGCCCTAGCACAGCACCAGGCCAACAACACTGCAAACAGCAACCACAGCAGCCAGATGGCCCATCAGACTGCACTCATGCATTTTAGGAAGGCACCCGCTTTGGGCCTCTGCCTTCCTCCTTCGGCTGCAGTAAAGACAAAACTGGGAGCAGTTTCCATCGCTCTGCTACTTGCAAAGCTTCCAAAGTCACTGGCCCCAAAGTCACTAAAGATTCGAAAATGTTTCTTCTTTTCCTACATTATGGTGACTGCTTCTTCTATTCCTTCAGCATAGTGACTGCCTCTTTCATTCCTACATCGTGGCAACTCAGTCTCCTTTCTCCTACATCATGGCGACTGAATCTCCTTCTCCTTCAGTCCCCTCTTATTTCTTATCAGAATCCCCGCCCCAAATGCAAACTTAGCAGTTTACCTGGGGCTATTAATTTTCAACAGCAAACCCCTCGGACGTTGGACTCAACCCGGTTACAAAATCACCACAGACGTGCCAGTTGTACTTGTTATACTCAACGGAATTCAGTAGCTGCTTTAAGTTATCGCATGTCTCTTTCATATGGACAGCATGCGCTACTGGAATAGATGGAAGATGGTTTCCATTGTGCAAAAGCACAGCCTTAAGACTCAGTTTCGAAGAGTCTAAAAATAGTCTCCATTCTTGTGGGTCATGACTGATTTCTAAGGCATTCATGAGGCCCTCAATATCAGAACAGAATACCAGAGTACTTTCCTTTCTGAAGAAAGGCTCCAACTGCTGATGGCACTTTCGATATAAAGAAATTGTGATATCTTCTAGAAGACTCCATTGTTAGAGTCTTGATCCTAGCAATTCTGCCTTGTTCTTGGATAAGTCCAAATCACGAACCAGGTCATTTCCTGTGTTAGTCTGTGTAGGGTTGATGATGCACCACAGTGAAAATCTGGATCACTGCTTGCTGATGGAACAGGAGAAGAACAGGTCGGCTCACCCTTGTCCTCATAAGATGAATCAAGAGAATATTCTGCTGGAGGTTCTGGAATAGGAAGTCCCTCACCATGTGGAACTGGTGTCAATGCAGACAGAATGTTTGGGTAGACTGTTCTCGACTTCTTTTGCTTTGTTATTCTGCCGGAAAGAGGAGGAGCCAAGCAGAAGGAACAGTCTTTTATGTGGTTGTTTGGCTCCCTCCACACCATGGGGACTGCAAATGGCATTGATGGGCTTTTGCCATTGAACCACTGTGAAAGCTGTGTTCTACATGTAGCACAGCATATATGTGGGGCCCAAGGCTTGTCTTGGTCACCAACCTTGCATCCGAAGTAATGATGAGAAGCCTTCTTCACTTGAGAAGTGATACTTTTCTTCTGGTTGGCAAATGTCACTTCCCCAAAAATAGAGCAGAAATTGCCCAAGCTATTAACTCACTTTGGAGGCATTACTGTTCTATATTGTGCCTAAATGGATAAAAGAATAACAGTTCTATGGAACAGTAGCTTAAACTGTCTCACACAAAGTCTGAAATACTTTCAATGCTCAACCTTTCCAACAGGGCTTTATCTAGTGCAGTGCTGACGTCAGCTTACTTCAGCAGCCACCTGGCAGTAGTATTGCATTGCATCAGAAAATGATGCAATCAACTCTGGATGATGTGTGCTTGATGGTACTATGCAATGTGATGCAATATTACATCATTCTAGGCTGATTTAGGATGTTGTTGCAATCCTACTGGATAAATTTACATATTGAAACATGTAAAATGAATTATATGAAATATCTTCAAAACGAGAGCTAATAAAAAATTTTCAGGGTCATATTCATGTTCGGCACACCAAGATACCACAGATTAGGGCCTTTTTAAGTCAGTAACGAACTCAATGTTGACCAGTGTTATTTACAGAAAATAATCATGTCAACTATATTAAATCTTTTGATCCATGAACATAGTATATGTTTTTCCATTTATTTAGTTGTTCATAGTTACTATTGATGGTGTTTTATAGTTATCCGAGAACAGGTCTTATAGGTAATTCAAATGAATTTATCTCTCAGTATGCAATGTTTTGAATGCTATTGTGAATTTTATTTTTAATACCTCAATTTCTAAATGTCAGTTGTTTGTATATAAAAATAAAATTAATTTTCTACACTGACATTATCTCTTACATGCTTGCCAAAATGGTTTATATTAGTTCTAGTAGCTTTTTTAAAGATTCTTTGACATTTTCTTTATGCACAGGTATCTTATCGGTGAATATAATTTTATGACTCATATTCTGATCTGCATACATTTTATTTCTTTTTCTTGCATTTTTGTGTTGGCTATGACTGCCAAAATGATGCTGAATAGAAGTGTTAAGAGTGAAGATCCTTGTCTTTTTCCTAACTCTAGGAGAAAAGTGCTCACTTTTATCATTAAGCTAATGTTAACCGTAGAGTTTTTTAGATTCTTATTATCAGTTGAGAAAATTTGTTTAGTCCTAATTTGGGGGAAGATTTTTTTTAAAATAATAAATGTATATTAAATTTCAAGTACTTTAATGAATTTATAAAGATTATTATATGGTTTTTCTTCCTCAGTCTATTGATGTCTACATTATGTCCATAGTAATACTATGTGATACATAATTGAATTCAAATTTCCTTATATAAATTAAGGATTTATTTCTTTTCATAACATTGTATTATCAGACATTCCATTGAATAAGATTGGACTTGCAGTCATTTTGTGGCAGGTTGTTCTCTCTGTGAGGCATAACTAAATGCTTATTAGCTGTATTGGGAACAGTAGCTGTTTGGAGAAGAGTTGGAAAGATTCAGGCTGAGCAATGACACAGTCAGTGCCAAGAACTCTGCTATTTCTGTGTCATCAGTGAGTATGACTGATATCTCCTGCTCTCTCTAGTAGAGATTTGTTAATTTCAAATGTGATCACATATATATGTGTACATATTTATGAAACATACAAAAGCACTCTGAAAAATAGACACTGATATTTTCACAGTACTTAATACTCTGCATCCCATTCATGGGCCAAGCAGAAGAAAAGGTTGAGGTTGGGAGGTCAGCAGAAAAGGTTGGAGAAACTCTAGGACTCCCCTTTGTGGTTCAAGCTGAAAGCCAAGTGGATTCTTGCCTCGTTGGCTCTAATCTATCACCCCAACTGCGGGGCCATTTCAGGATAGCTAATTCAATGTAGATGCAATAACCCAGTTTTGTCATGTTTCAGCTGGTCCTCTTGTGTTGTTAGATCCTGTTTGTAATGATTGGGCTCTTGTTTTGTTCCTTTGTGATGAAATTCCTACTTCAAATAGTTTGTGACTTTTTCTCTCTGCTCCTCTCCCTACTGGAGCCCTGGTAATTTGGTAATTGGAGAACCATAGGCACACACTCTTGTTCTCCTAAAAATCCTTTTAAGAGATGACTGTAATTCCTAAAGCCTTAAGCTAGTGGTTTTCCTGCAGGTTTCCATTGTGACACACAGAAAGAAAGGAATTTAAGATAATTTTCCCCAGCCCACATGCACACATAATAGTAACAAGGCTTTTGCAAAATACTCTTACCCATAAACTTGAAAGGTACTCCTTGCTCTTTCATTAAGTGGAAATGCTGGACAGATCCCACCAATAGGTTGTGTTTACAATTTCAGAAACAACTCTTCAGTTGGTATTTAAATTGTGGAAATTTTAAATGGAACAAGGAGGTTTATTATTTTAAATCACTAGTACAAAAATTTCTTAAGACTCTAGTTAATATTTCAATTTCAAATATTTTCCTTTTAAAGAAACCTTTTTACCTGTTCATTTTAAATACTAAATTAGATTAGATTTACATTGATTCAGATTATTGTAAGCAATATTTGGTTTAGATTACACTAAATTCAATCACTTGCCCTTAAGAAATACTCTCTTCTGACATTACATGGGGGTTTAATTTTGGGGGGGTGTAGAGGCAATTTTATGCTTTAGTAGAAATATATAAATATTAGGAAACTTGTTCCCTTCCCTGAAGCTTACTGAATGACATGTAGATAGCTTTGAGGTCACTGGAGTGACCCTTCAGGTTCAATAGTTATCACAAATAAGTTTTCTATGCAAAACTTTAAAAGACAACAACCATTCCCAAAATTATTTTTGACTAGCAATTTGAGTTCATGTCTCTGCTAATGGCAAATATGTTATTTTCACGAAACAGTGTAGCAATGAATATTTAAAGATTAAAGACTACAAAACAGTTTGACAAGAGAAATATATTTGTATACTTTGTTCATATATCTTTTCTAATTTCTTTTTCCTTTTTTTTTTTTTTAGACCACATATGAATAGCTATCTTTAACTCCAAAAAATATCTGCCTACCTTTCTGGATGTTCCTTTTGTTGCTCTGACTGTAGTGACCTTTGACCTGATACTCCATTATGTTTCCTGCATAGTATGTGATGCAGATTGTCCACACCCAGCTTTTTCAGAAATGAGGAGAGAAGCCACTTTGGTGGGAAAAATTCATGTGGAAAATTAAAATTTAAAAATTATATATAAGCTCAGGCATTAGAAAGAAAAAAAGTAATAATAAAAATAAGTAATAATAAGAAGAGTGAGGCAGATGAGCACAGTCAGAAGAGGAGGTGTGATGATAAACACAGGGTCAGAGAGAAGCAATGTGAGAAAGACTTGACTGGCCCTTTGCTTTCAAAACAGGGAGGGTGCAGGGCATGAGCCAAGGACCTCAGGTAGGCTGTGCAGTCTGGAAAAAATCAAGTAAATGTATTTTCCCCTACATTCCAGAAGGGAATGTAGCCCTGTAAACATCTTAATTTTAGATCACTGGAATCCATGTCAAACTTATAAATTCCAGATAATAAGTAAATAAATCTGTGTTGTTTTAAGTAAAAAATGCTAAATAATATATTCTTAACTCTTCAATATTTCCCTTTGAAAAATAAAAGACTGATACACAAAATTTAGTGTGTACTGTTGGGGGTGGGAGAAAAGACAGGGTAAACAAACAAAAGTGAAAAAGTTCTTCACACTGGAAGATGTTTTGAGTGTGTCTCCCCACAATGAATTCTGTCTGTGAACCCTCTTAATAAGTTATCCTAAATTTAATTTATTTGGTGAAGTTGGACCTTTTGTCTTTATTCGTCACCTCTTAAACTTTTCCCATATTTTAAAAATCTTTGATAATTCTAATATCTACTGGTTCTGTGAGTTTGAATATGCAGTTTTTGATTCTGCTGATTCATATTCTTGGTGGCTACTTTGTTTTGTGAGTTTTGATTGTTACCTACTGTTTTGGAACCATAGATAGAGAAAACTTTTAAAATCTGTAATTAATATCTACTCCTCCACAGATTTACTTCTGTCAGGTATCAGGGCATATCAACTGAACTTATTTGGTGTTTTGGTAAGACTGATTTTGGCCAACACATACCATGAATTCTGACTCTAAGTTTGTATATATGGATGGATACATCTTTGTGGTGAGGAACTCAGAGAGACAATATTTTTCTTTTTTCTACTCTACCCAAAGTCAAGATTGAAACAGACAAATAGACAAGTATACAACTTCCCTTCTCTCAGAACTCTTTTTGTTTTGTTTATTTCCAAGACAAGGACAGTCTCCATCTTCTGATTTGTACAACATAGTTGCCTGATCTGACCTTTCACTATTTCTGGAATCATGTTTTATCTCATAACCTTGTGATAAATTCTGTCAAACCAAGCCCTTTACAGCCAAGAACCAGAAAGTGCCTACAGGGTAAATGGCAGCCCTAGCCCTCAAGAACTTGTGTAGACTTGGATTTGATTTTTGCTGCTGAGCAATTCCTTTATCCTCCCACCAGCTTTATCATATAATAGAAAAATAAGTTTTTCATTTATATTTTATTCAGTATTTTTGCATGTGCTATATACAAAGAAGGGCTTCTGTGGACATCTAAAGTGTAAGTTGGCAGAAATGGAAATTCCAGGATAGTTTATTTTTGAAATGATGCTGGCATAATTATCTATCCATCTGGAAGAAAACAGGGCTGTACCACAGTGTCATACCATATACAAAAATAAATTACAGCTTGATTAAATATCTAATTGTGAAATATAAAACAATTTAAATGTCAGAGGAAATTTTAGAAAAAAAGATTTTTATGACTATAGTATGGAAGCTGTTCTTAAATAAGACAGGAATTCCAACTGCTATAGAAGAAAAAGACAGATATTGACTACATGCAAACTAAAATAAAAATGAGTAATAAAAATAACATAAAGAAGACCAAAAGATAAATTAAATATGGGTAGAAATATCTGTAGCATATTTAGCTGGAAAAAAGGCAACTAAAAGATACTGAGCATGAATGAGAGTGTGTGTGTATATGTGGGTGATGCATGGTTTGTGTGCATGGCAGAAGGTAGAAAGAGAGACAGAGGGGATGACAAATGAAAAAACTGGGCACAATATACAAATAGAAATTTTGAAGTTGAGAATATTCAATGTGGCCAGTCACTGAAAAGATTCTCAATATCATTCATATCTGGGGAGATACTAATTTAAAAAATACCATTTTTCTACCAATTAGATTATTAGCAAAAGTTAAAATGAGTTATGTATCAGTAAGGGGTGTTTTCAATTAAAAGTAAAAAAAAAAGAGATAGTAATATCTTAATAGGGAAGTTATCAGCATGACAAGGAATCTAGAAGTAGGTTGGTTCTCTTTGTGAACAAAGAAATTCAACAATGTTACCAATCTACTCCAGATTTTTTTTTGTTATATGCAATCCATGGTTACCTTTATTATTTAAGATGTTTCTATCTAATTTCATGATAGTTTTATCTGATACCTTTTCTCTCATGTATGTTTCCTTTTCCTAAGGAGAACCTTAGCTTTTGTTATTAGGGGTCGCAAGTTTTAAGGAACCCTCAAGAAAAAGTGGGTCACATAATAGAGACCCCCCCATGTTTACCAGGGCTATCAAAAATCTCTTTCCTTATTACTGTTTAAATTACATATAAACCATCTTTTTCTAAACCCAGGTAGGAGGCTTGGGCTTACTGTTAAGCGTAGCAGGAAAAAAAAAAAAGTAACCTGAAAACAAACAAAAAACTTATCCCTGAGAGACTATGAACATAGCCTTCACATAAATTTTCAGCCTGATTTCCCTAAATTTTCCCTGATTTCCACCTCCCTGAGCAATTCTCCAGAGGAAGTATTTTCTTTAAGATAGCACCAGACTATTAATGCCCCCAGCTGCCTGCCAGAAGAAAGTGCAAATTCTCTAGAGAAAGGCACTTTAATGTGAGGCCTCAAAGAACATAACAGACAACTTTCACAAGGACATGAACAGTATATAGTGAAGGATAAGCACAACAGACACAAATCATAAAGGTTTCATGTATTAAAATTATCAGAAAATATTTATAGAAAAATATTGCATATTTTCTTCTAAATTTAAGGAAACAAAACACAAACTTGAAAAATGTTTAGAGAATAAAATTGTTAAAAAGTGACCTAGCAGATTTGAACAATAAGAGAATTTTTGAAAATTAAAAATACAATAACAAATTAAAAATATAATGGAAAACAGTATGGAAGGTTCTCAACAGTACAATAAAAAATTAAAAATATAACGACAATTGATATATTACAACTGAAGAAAAAATTAGGGATCTGAAATACAGATCAGCAGAAATTAATTTGTGTGCAATAATATAGAGAACACAAAACAGGAAATATGCAAAGGATAAGGACAAATAGAGAAAAATCTAAGAAAGTCTGCCATGTGCTTTTACACAGTGGTCTGTAAGGAGAAGACAGACAGAATTGGGCAAAAGTAGTACTTGCAGAGATAATAGTTCAGAGCTTCCCATAGTTGATGTACACCAATCTACAAAACCAAGATTTTCAATTAATATAAAAATAAAAATAATTACAAATTTTGATACAGCATAGTAAAACTATAGACACCAAAGACAAAAGGAAATACTAAAAGTTGACAGCTAGAAAAGGTAAATTAAATACAAAGGAGTTACAGAAGAACTGACATTGTCTTTTTAATAGCAAAAAGTTAAAAGAAAGTGGAATTGTATCTCTAGTAGTATAAAATAAAAGAACTGGTAACAGAATTCTATATATAGAAAAATATATATATTTGAAGAATGAGGGTAAGAAAAAGATACTTTAAAATTAGAGCAAACATTACTGAAATTAGTATGAAATCACAAAAGACCCGGACTAACCAAAGCAATTCTCAGAAAATAGAAGAATGAAGGTGTTATGCTACCAGACTTCAAATTATACTATAGCAATAATAATCAAAACAGTATGCTGCTGGACAAAAATAGACACACAGATCAATGGAATAGAATTAAGAGCCCAGAAATAAATCCACACTTATATGGACAGTTAAATTATAACAAAGGAACCAAGAACATACAATGGAGAAAAGAAAGTCTCTTCAATGAATAGTGTTAGGAAAATGGACATCCACATGCAAAAGAATGAAACTAGACCATTATTTTGCACCACACATAAAAATTAACACAAAATGGGTCAAAGACTTACTGTAAGACCTGAAACCATAAAAGTTATAGAAGGAAACAGAGGCAGAGTACTCCATACCATTAGCTTCGGGGATGTCTTTGGGAACCCAACAATGGCAAGGAATAAAAAAACAAAATAAATAGGATCACACCAAACTAAAAAACCTTCCATACAGTAAAAGAAACTATCATTAAGACAAAAAGACACCCTACTGAATGGAAGAAAATATTTGTATATCCAACATGTCTAAGCGCTAATATCCAAAATCTATAAAGATCACATACAACTCAACAAAAAGAAAACAAACCAATCGAAAAAGAGCTAAATAGACACTTCTCCAAATAAGATATACAGCTGGCAAAAAGGCACATGACAAAAATGCTCATAATCATTGATCCTCAGGAAAATGCAAGTCAAAAGTCACAATGAGATACTACCTCACATCTGGGAGAATGGCATACATCAGTAAGACCAGAAGCAACACGTGTTGGCGAGGATTTGGAGAAAAAGGAACTCTCATTCACTGTTATTGGGAATATAGACTAATCCAGCCTCTATGGAAAACAGTACAGAGGGTTCTCAAACATTAAAAATAGAACTATCCTATGATCCAGCAACTCCTCTCACCTAAGTATCTATCCCAATAATACAAAACACTATGTGTGCCCGCATGGTCACTGCAGCACCATTTGCAATAGCCAGAGTATGGACCAGTATCCAACAGCGGATGAGTGGATAAAGAAGATATGCACAGTTGAATACTTCTCAGCTATTAAAAAAAAATAAAGATGAAATCCTGCCAGTTGCAACAACATGGATGATGGAACTGGAAGGTATTATGTTACGTGAAATGAGTCAGAAGGGGAAAGACAAATACAGGATGATCTCAATCATAAGTGGAATATGAAAACAATGCAAATGAGAAGACATTAAACAAACCAAAACAAAACCTAGAAATCTGACTGTAGAATTGAGATTACCATAAAGGGAGGGAATTGCCTCAATGGACTATGGTGGATTATTACTGATGTTTTACTTGCGGGTGTGTTGTAATTATTTCTATTTGTAGAGGTGAACCTATATCCCTAAAACATATGCTGTGTTCTAAATCAACTTTACCTCAACAAACATTAAAAACAAAAACAAAGTAACAGAAATATAGTAGTCTGCCCTTAGCAGATAGCTCAATAAAGGAAATTCTAAAGGATTTACTTCAGGCAGAAAAAGAGCAATATCAAAGTTTTATATCCAAGGAAGGAAGAATGAAAAACAAATGAAGTAATAAATATTAATTTATAATAATTAACATTAATTTATAATAAATGCACATTATAATAATGTATTAATTATAATAATGTCTTGCTGAGTTTTAAAAATATTATAAAATAATCATTTACTATAAAAATAACATTATATATGTCAGGAGAGGGATGGAATTAAATGGAGTTAAAATTTTCTAAGGAACTTGTTTTGTCTAGTAGGAGGGTAATGATATTGTTATGCTTTATGCTTTAGAATATACCTATTTGTCACTTCTAAGTTACTTCTAAAAGAACAGAATATAACAATATTCCTTATATTTTACAAGAGGAAAAATGGAGTGATAAAAGCTATCCAAAATAAGTTGAGAGAGAGAAAACCATAAACAGATATGACAAAAGAGAGCAGCCAGATGTCAGTAATAATTAAATATAAATAGTATAATGAAAATGGACCAAGCATTTAGGTGAAAAACAAAGATTATCAGACCGGAGAAAACAAATCCAGTTAAATGTTTAAATATGTATCTAAAATGAAAGTTTACCGAAATGTTGAAGTTTTTTTTTTTTTTTTAAAGATTTATTTATTTATGCATGTAAGAGCTGGGGTGCAGGCCAGAGGTATGGGGCGGTGGGAAAGTTCGCCAGAGACAGAGTGGGGAGCAGAACAGGCAGATCTACTGAAATACACTGCTGAGGGAGCAGCAGCCCAGGCAGGAGAGGTCTGCTGCGCCATGTGGGAATCTCCCTGGCTGGCAACGAACTCGCATGGCAGCTGCTGTCGACTCCACAGCGCTGCGCTTAACCCTTTGTGCTACCAGGGAAGCACCTGTTGAAGTTATTTTGATGGTAAAGATCTACCAAGCATATATTCAATAAAAGTGTTGATTTATTTCTACTAAATACAAAGCAAATTTTAAGGCAAAAAATTACTAGAGTTAAAAAGGATAACTATGTAGTGATAAAAATTCTTAACAACTTTAAGTTTCTGTGTACTTAACAACATGGTCTTGAAAATTTAAGAAAACTTTTACAGATCTATTATAAGAAATACAGCAGCCCACAAGGTCAGAGGGAAACTTGATTACACCATGGCCTTTGAGATCAACAGAACAAGTAGATTTACAAAAAAAAATAGTAGGACTATAAGGTTGAAACAATGTGATTTAACAACACTCTAAGTTATAGAAAATTGTAATTTACCAAATCTGAGTAGTCTAATGACATTAGGAATACAGTAAAAAATATTCCCATTAAGAATATTTCAAAGGCCATGAGGCTCTACCAGAAAATTCTGATAAACTCCAGGAACAGATAAACCTTACTCAAACTTTTCCAAAACATAGACAAAGAAGAAACACTCCTTAATTCATAATAACCTTCATATCAAATCCCAACATAGTATAAAAAAAGAAAATTACAAGCCATTCTCATTTATGAATATGAATGCAAATATCCCAACCTAATCCTAGAGTAACAAAGGAAAAAGAGACTCTGAGAATCACAGTACAAGGGTGAGAAGATGATTATTCCCCAAATCAAGATTATAACTACCCATGGGAAAAGTCTGTGATTAAGATGGTTGTGCTCTTAGAGTTGGGTGGTGGTCCATGGGAGTTTAAATTACTTTTGTACTCAACTTACACATTGTATGCACTTTTTATATATTGTATTTCACCACGAAAGAACAACAAAACATCACATTCAAAGTTATGTTTGATGATAGGTAAATTTAAGGAAGTTACATGTCCTTTATCTGCAGTTATTGGTAAGGTAACAGACTGAGGATGTTATTTAACTCCTTGTAAATTCTTATACTGTTTGACTTTTGTTAGACAAATGTTCTTTTTGTTTTGTTGTACAATGTTCTTTTATTGAATGGTTCAAAGTTAACTGTGACTATAAATGTTTCTTTCAAAGACATCTAGTTTGTTTCAAAACCCAGTTAGTAGCCTAAGGTAGACTTAGCTTGTTATGTGGCTGTCTGCCTATCAGATAATATTTTCAACTACTCTTATTCACCTGTGAATGTGGCCTTGTGACTAAATTCTGGCTAATGAGGTGAGTGTCAGTGTTTTGGAGAACTTCTAAGGAGATTCATTAAAACAGATCTAGCTCCTTTTTATGCCATTTTCTTTCATGCTAACTGCATGTAAAAGCTGGGTTCTAGGCAGATGCACTGAACCATGAGGATGATGGTTATACCACATACCGCAGGAGCAACACCGAAACTGAAAGAAGTCTTACTGAAGACTTCATGGAGTCACCCTACTAAGTTTGGGTATCCATCTTCAAATTGATTTTAAGTGAAAGAGAAAAGCAAACTTCTAGGTGACATTCTTTTAATTGTAGCTAAACCAATTCTAATTACTCTAGAAACAGTACCAAAACAAATCATCCAGACATATACCTGACCTGCAGACAGGTATTATTTGATCTATACAATTTCTACAAAAGAAAATACTTTCCTGATAATGTAAAAAATTAAGCAAACTGGTCCAACCACTATGGAAAGTTGTGTGGAGATTCCTCAAATTACTAAAAATGGAACTACCATTGACCCCACAATTCCCCTCCTAGGAATCTACCCAAAGGACACAAAAACATTAATTTGAAAGGAAACCTGCATTCCTATGTTTACTGCAGCACTATTCACTATAGCTAAGATATGAAACAACCTAAATGCCCAAAAATAGATGATTGGATCAAGAAGATGTGGTATATATACATAATGGAATACTATTCAGCAATCAAAAAAGATAAACTCGTGCCATTCACAGCAGCATGGATGGAGTTGGAAGGAATTATTCTCCATAAAATATGTCAGATGGAAAAAGAAAAATATCAAATGGTTGTAAAATATAGAGAGAAATTATAATAGAAAAAATTAAGTCAATACTAAAAACCCAGATATCTTGCTTATCTTGAAAAATAGAAAGATTTGGCATCCTTAAGGTCTCCTTTTCAGTTGACTGAAGCTGAAATTTGTGACTCTTCCTTATTAGGAAGTGCTTTCCCTAGTCATTCACTCATTCATTCATTCATTCATTCACTGTGTATTCAGTTTATATTCATTGGCCTAGAGTTCCCAGTAGTAATAGTTTATTATATTCTTCTCTAGCATAGTTGGATTACCTGTTTAATATAATGTTATATCTGATGAATCTCCCTTACTATTTTTTTTAAGTTTCTTTGTGAAGGAATTTTGTTGCTTGATTATTTCATGACAGGATCGCATTTTGGGTTGTAATAGAAGTGATTTCATCAATAATAACATCAGAAACATGCCCAGAGAAATAGCATGAGCACTCTAAATTTCCCCAAGTAAATCCATCCAGGACAAGGTCAGGTAGCCTGAGAAAGAGAAGCTAGTTATTTCTAGGGCTAATTTTGATAGGAATTGTTGTTTAGTTCATGCTTACACTAATTACCACCTTTCATATGGAAATAGTCTATTCAACAAAATCATTCAAGCTCCAGGCATCTTTGTTCCCATTGTGCTACCAACACATACAATGCTTTCCAGAGCACGTATTAAAATAATTTCTGATCTTTCCTTTCATGTTTCAATATATAATTTTAATAATGATATTTCTTATAATTCAAATAATTGGTTTCAATAAAGATTCACAACATTAAAATGTGGGTGCTTTATAACACTCAGCACAATTTCCTCCTCCCTATTCTGTTCTCAGTTGTGTAAAGAGAAAAAGGAAAATTGATTATTTATGTACGTTAGGGTAAGTGGACAATGCATATTGATTAGGTATGTGTCTAAATTAGACTTTAAACCAAACTGGAGGACTGCATATGAAGAATGATAATCTGCCAAAACTTTACAATTGAATTTATCAAAAATTAATAATCTTAAGCATGCTATAATTATAAAACTTGCAGACTTAGATAGTGAGTATTCTTTAGGGGCTTAAAAGTTTTGTTATCTTCATTCCTTTAAAAAAATCTATTGTTTCCTAACTTTCTTAAGGTTTTCTGTTTTAAACATAAATTAATTGCTATAGTCAGGGTAAGGTGACAGCTACATGCTGAGAAATGCTCACGGGACCCCTTGTGGAATTGTTCTGACATCACATGAACAAATCCATTTATAGCTCATTCTCTGAGGATTCGGTGAACACCTGACAGGTGTGCCAGACAGGGATTCCCCCCCCCCCCC
>PVIJ01009946.1:7095-38290 GCA_004024925.1 Scalopus aquaticus | reverse complement strand
ACATAAACAATTCTAAATTAAGAATTCTACATTATATAACTCTCAGTTATGTAAATACCTGTTTACCCAAATATTTTGGGGGTGCTTATTATGTACAGTACAATAAATTGGGTCAAAATATGACTATCTCACAATTTTTTCCAAGTGAACAAACCACTTTGCGTGACTTTATTAGCTGTGGGAGAATTTACACTAGCATGAACTTTAGGCCTGCATAGCATAATTTTCCCTTTGCCATCAATATTTTAAATCCCTTCTCAGAACAAGATTCCACTCCCTGAATTTTGGGGAAATAGATATAAGACATAGGTGCTACTACTAAGGAACTTTTATTTTTCCCACGTTTAGCTTAAGAAAAATCTAAAATTCCCTTGAGCAATTACTAATTTCTTTTTAGGAAACTGTAATCTTTGATGAATGCCTAAAAATTAAGAAAAACTGTAAAAATGATTTAAATTCTCTTTCTTATATTGTTATTGATCTCACCTTTGCTTGAGTCAAATTTCTTCATAGCCCTTAGGCCAAAGACTAGATTTCTTCAATGAAGCATTTCTATTTTCCACAAACATACAAATATTATTCTTAAATTCAGATGCTAATACACAAAAGAAGATCTGAAGTTTCTGAGTGTTCCTCACATACTTGCAGAAATCCAGCAGCACAAGAACTATACAGGAACTATTTTTATGTGTGCTGCTCCTATCTGCTATATAGTCATGAAACCAGGCAAAATGAGGGAGTGCATGCAGGCAATGATAGACTGAGCGCTTAACAATGGAATGGCCCATCAGTGGCTCATGATTTAATGAAAAAGCAGAAATTATCCTCATATTAGTTTCTCTGTCAATATTCAGTCCAATCTCCAGTTTAGAAAATATTCTACCCTTGTTCAGTATTTGAAATTCATGTTGATCAAAAGTGATTTCTTTGACATGATCATTCTTACTCTGCGAAGAAGGGAAACTTATTTACTGCTCTCTAGAGGAGATGACATTGGAAAGATCCAACAGAATTAACTTCTAACTAGATTATTCCTGATGACATTTCTACAGATCACTGCAAAGAAATAGTAGGCTAGGACAAGCTTGGAGGTGAGGCACAGAGAATGTTTGTAATCAGAATTAACTGCATTAGACATGTAAAACCAGTGGTTGTGACTTAGATTCTGAGACCTATTCTACTTCACAAGCATGTAACTTCACACATGTAAGTGCAGTTACATATTCTTTTATATTAGACTGATTCATCATGAATGTATTCTTCAAGATGATTTTTTTTTTTTTTTAAACAACCAATACCACCTTCTCACAGTTCTGGAGGCTGGATGTCTGAGGTCACAATGCCAGTATGGTTGGATCCTGGAGAGTGTGTTCTTCCTGGTTTCTCGAGACCTTCTCTCTGTGTCCTCATGTGATCCTGTCTTCTGTTCAGTGATCAACTCACAGCAGTCCCACCCTGACATGTGCCACTCCAGGGAAACTCTGCCTTCTGAGGTCACCAAAGACAGCCTTGTTCCAGATCCAGTGAACATGTCTCATATGGCTTCTGAACACCTGTCTCCTTATCTGACTCCCAGTAATTCTCTCCTGGCTTCCATGACACCTCATAGTTCTGGGTGTGTGTGTGTGTGTGTGTGTGTGTGTGTGTGTTGGGGGGGCGGAGTTTGAGTCCCTCTTACTGTTCCGGTTCTTCTAGGTTCTTGTATGCATGGGAGAAAACGAGTAAAAGTGATTAACTCCCTAATGACTTATTTCTTATCTTCACCTCACTTGCTCTTATGTAAAGTGTTCTCTATACTTTTATTAGCAAAGTTGCTTGGAATTGTTTCCTAAATGGGGAAGTATCCTTTAGGAGATTTTAAATTCCACAAGGCTGTAGACTATACCCCACTTCTCTGGCATGCCTCCCTACAGAGCTGTTCACAATGTAATGCTATACAAACCAATCCACTTGGATCTAGTCTTTGAACCAATTTAGGAAGCAAACAAGATACCAATTAGAAGTGTTACTTTTACCCCACTAAGTGTTTGAAACTATGATACCTATATTTAAGAATGCTATAAAATGGCAGGTTAAAGGAAGTTCAGCATGAAAATTTGGGAGATTTTTCATTGCTTAAGCCTGTTACTCTGTTTTTGACAAAAGAAATTATTCCTACTGAGCTAATTAAGAGATAGCTTTGAATATCTTAGAGGTAAATTATTGTCTCTTCTGTTTTGACTGCACATATTATTTCAATATTTTCCCTCAGAAACCTATGAACTAAACAACGGCCTTTAGTTGTAGTCATAGGCCCAGATAGGGCAGGTGGGTGCGCAGAACATCACCATGATTATTCAAGTAACCCTTGTGGCATTTCTTCTACTTGCCAACAAGGAAACAGACCCATCAGAAACTATCTCAAGCAACACTGTCTTTCTGATTGGTTTATTACCTGAGAACAATTCAAGATGACCAGCTGGAGAAAGAAATACTTTCCTTTTTTGAGGGAGTGGAGAGGCAGTTGAAGATCTGATATTTACACATTAATGGATTCAATCTTGCAAAAAAAATATTGAAAAACCCATTCATAAAATGACAAGTAGTGATTTTAATTCTAAGTTACTCTGTGGTTTCGTTAGGGGTATTTGGACTCTCAATTTCAGTAGCTACTTCCTATGGCAACTTTAGGGAAGGAACCATTAACTTTGAAAAACTTTACAAAAAAGACGTATCGATTCATTAATTTGAAGGTTATATAAATCTCATAAATATTAACATTTTTTGATATTTTTAGTAAAGAAAAAGATCAGTAGGGGGGGTGGAGGCATCTAAACTAGTTCTGACCTTTATTTGGAGAATGGCAACTGCTGACTTTGCCCACCACCAGTTAGTTGCGCTCAGGCCTCTAGGGAAAGTTGCAAAATTCACAATTTTTAAAAATTTCCCTCCCACACTACTCCCTCCTTCCTTCCTCCCCCTCCTTCCCTCCCCCCCTTCCCCCCCCCCCACAATTTGGTCCTGTCTTGCCTTCTTCTAGTCTTTGCCTTTTGTGTGTCTCTCCAGAATCCTCCACCTCATTTGGGTCATTATTCTTTTCTCCCTGCCTTATTTATATGTCCTTTCCCTGCGTCCTTGTAGTTTAATGTATTGTGGCGCTTATGCAGAGGAGATATTTGTGAATGGGCTCTCAGCCCTCTGGGCTAATCCCTTTTTTAAAAATTTTTTGAATGTAGTACTTTTTTCTTACATCATTGTTAATTTATGGACAACATATGATTTCTCCCCTCAGGTGTGGTCACTGTACTTTTGTATCTTTTCCCCCCCATCTTCTATTTAATTTGCTAGGGAGTGAAATAACTGCAATTAGCAGTGAACTATTCCCCAGACCTCACTTTGGGGATTAACACATCCCCCTATGGAGTTGCTTATGCTATAGAGAATAAATCTCAGTTGAAACAGATAATCTGAAAAGTGGGAAATGGTCAAATAATGTGTCTCCTGAGATCAAGAATATAAAACCTGCTAGAAAAAAAATGATATGCTTATCAGAGGTAACTTATTAAAATGTATTCTTAATGGCACTGACAGTACCATTGTCTGACAGTAGTCTCCTGACAGTACTACTGTCTACTAACTCATTGGTTATAGACCACTTTTTCTTCATTTATCTCCTGTAGATATTATAATCAACATTTGGAACATTAGATGATAGTGGAGTTTTTTTTAAAGATTTATTTATTTATGCATACAAACTGGGGTACAGACCAGAGGCATGGGGCGGTGAGAGGGTTCACCAGAGACAGCGTGGGGAGCAGAACAGGCAGATCGACAGAAATACACTGCTGAGGGGAGCAACGGGCAAGGCAGGAGAGGTCTGCTGCACCATGTGGGAATCTCCCTGGCCAGGTGTCGAACTCGCATCGCTACTGCCCACAGCTCCACAGCGCAGCGCTTAACTGCTTTGCCACCAGGGAGGCTCAAGAAGATGATAGTTTTATAAATATTTGCTTTAATAATTGCTCAATGTTTCATGAGCTCTTTATGGATAGTGTTGCTGGTCCTTTGTAGCTGAGTAATATTTTTT
Organism: Scalopus aquaticus; assembly: GCA_004024925.1. NCBI lineage: Eukaryota > Metazoa > Chordata > Mammalia > Eulipotyphla > Talpidae > Scalopus > Scalopus aquaticus. The sequence continues at coordinate 34,224 of PVIJ01009946.1, read as the reverse complement.
TTTCTTACTGAATTGTATCAGTAAATTCATTTACAAAAGTAGAAACAGTGCCCATCTGTAATAAACATCCCTGAGAGTGGTAACAAGCATTATAACAGTGCAGTTTATAGAAATTATTCTATTTTCAGGGTTGCTGACCTTTGGCCTCTTCATCGGTTGCTACAGTGATGATCGGAGCTCTGCTTAATAGGGCTTTACTAAAATGAGGACAGTCAGTAAGCTTTTCACTGTAATGTTTGTATTGATAGTTGCTATGAACCTATAGCAAAAGAAATTTTGCCTTATAAATGTATCTGATAATGGAATTTTATTTTTAAAAACATGCTTAAGTGGGTGTTTATGTAAGTTGCAAGTTATTATTCTGTGGCTTCCTTTGAATTTGTAGAGTACCTTTGTGACAACAGAAAAATCTAGATACAACTTGAAATGTAGATTTGAACACCTGTTGTGTAACGGAGAATAAAAACCCTTTTATAATAACACAATTTAAAAGTAGCAAGTAGCATAGTTAATGACTTCTAAGGCAAAATCAAGTCAGAGAAACTCTTTTAGCATATAGCATTCAAGACCAAGCTCTCCTCATATGTACCTGTATAACTTCTAATGCTTTCAGGGGAATCCTGAAACACAGAAGAAAGAAGTTTGGATATCTGCCAAAATTCACTAGGTAAAGTAGAAGAGCATGGGTTATGTTTGTTTCCAAAGTTCACTCAGCAGGTTTAAATCTTTTTATTCATTGGTAATAAACTTTTTTTAGAATTATAGTTAAACTTCTATGAACACTTTTGAGGAACTGGATTTTCCTTTAGAGTGTGTATATATATATATATATATATATATATACACATATATATTTTAATTATAGTCATATCTTCTGGTTGACATATTGTAAAGAAAATATAAGTCCATATATTATAATAAGCTCTCTAGGATTTTTGTTACGAAGAAGAAGGTCTGAGATGTAGCTTCACTTGCAATATCCATTGTCACTGTCATTTGTTTAGACACTAAGGTATAGGTGTTATGCTCTTGCTTTCCATGTATTTTCTCTAACCTCCCTCTCACTGGTCTAAGCGAAGTCAGCTGGAGCAGGGGCAGTTTACCCAAGGACAATAGTCACATATCAAGAAAGTGGTAGCCTACTATTAATATCAAGGTTGTGTCCTTCCAAAGTCTGCATTCTTCTTTTTTCCCTTGAAGTTTGAGAACCTGAGACTCCAGTATTATGTTTCCATATTTTATCAAATGCTCCCCAAGTTCTATTGAAAACAAAAATCAACACTGTTGATGGTAGCTCTTGGAGTAAAATAAATTTGATGCTAAGGCTGTCTTTAGTAAATGAAAAGAAAATGAATTATGTGCTCATTCAAATGTCAATATAACTTCTTTGAAAAACACAGGAAATATCTGTCATAGACTTTTCAAGTGCCACTATTTTGTCTAAATTACAAAGAAAAATTTCTTAAGAGCAAGGTGAACTTTTAAAAAATTGGCTATGTGTGCTTCAAAATTAAGATTCACACTTTAATTACATCCTTATCTTAATTGGTTTCAATTACCATATATATTTTTCTAAAACTAAAAGCCTTGTATCTGATTTACTAAGGACAAAATTAGTAGAAATTTAGTGATTCTGCCATTCAAAAGTTATCTCATGGTCATCTGCCATTATACACACCTGGCATAGAGCTGGGAACAAAGCAGCAAAGCTCTTCCTCACATGGAGCCAGTATTCTTTAGATAATAAATGTGCAATATGCCAGGTGATAAGTTCTCAAAATTAAAATAAAATGGTAAAAGTGTAGAGAGTGAGTGGGAAATGAAGGAAGTATCATCTTAGATAAGGTTGTCAGCCAAGACCATCTTCTCCCTGTGTCACTACATCAGATTTCTAATCAGCTTCTTTGCTTTTGCTCTTGCAGCCCCAGTGTCTATTCACACAGTGTCTTCTTAGATTAAAAGTGACATCACTTTTGCCTACTTAAAACCCTGAAGCAGCTCCTACTTAGAATAAAACTCCAGCCCTTTTGTTAGCCTTCAATAACCCACACTATCCTCTTCTTTACCTACCTCCTTGCCCCATTTCCTTTTACCTTTCTTTTCTTTTACTGCATTCCTGACACAGGTTGTTCTTGAATAGGCTAAGCAGGCCACCACCTCAGGGCCCTTTACCTTGCTTTTCTTCTGCCCGGAACGTGCTTCCATGAATTCCTTCTGTTGTTGCTCCCTGACACTATCTAAAGTAACATCCAGCCATCACTCTGTCTACTTTCTTAGATTCATTTTTCTTCATAGTATCTATCATCTCTTGCTTTTTGTATTGCATATTCATCTGTTTAGTGGGTGTATAAGAACATAAGCACCACTGGGAAAATTGTACCATTACATGGCAAAGAATGAAACTAGACCACTACCTCACACCATATACAAAAACCAACTCAGAATGGATAAAAGACTTGAATTTAAGACCTGAAACCATAAAATATATAGAAGTAGAAGAAAACACAGGCAAAACACCTCAGAAAAATCTTTGAGGACTCATCACCAGAAGCAAAGAAAATGAAGGAAAAAATAAACAGCTGAGACTATATCAAACTAAAAAGATTCTGTACAGCAAAAGAGACAATAACCAAAATGAAGAGACACCCTACAGCTTGGAAGAAAATATTTGCACTCCACCTGATTTCAAAGATCTACAAAGAGCTCATGCAACTCAATAAAAACAAAGCAAACAACACAGTCAAAAAATGGGCAGAAGATATAAAAAGAAACTTCTCCAAAGAGGAAATGCAAATGGCTAACAGGTATGATAATCAGAGAAATGCAAATCAAAACCACAATGAGCTACCATCTCACACTGGTCAGTATAAAAAAATGGACCAGAGAATGGTCAGTATAAAAAAAACTGGCAACAACAAATGCTGGCAAGGATGTTGAAAAAAGGAACTCGATTACACTGCTGGTGGGAATGTAAACTGGTCCAACAACAGTGGAAAACTGTGTGGAGGAACTTCAAATTACTAAAAATAGAGCTACCATATGACCCAGAAACTGGACTCCTAGGAATTTATCCAAAGAACACAAAAACATTAATTCAAATGGAAACCTGCACTCCTCTGCTTATTGCGGCACTATTTATAATAGCTAAGTTATAGAAACAACCTAAAAGCCTAAAAACAGATGACTGGAACAAGAAGATGTGGTATATATATATATATATATATATATATATATACACACAATGGAATACTACTCAGCAGCCAAAAACGATAAACTTATGCTATTTGCAGTAACATGGATGGAGCGGGAAGAGATAATGCTCAGTGAAATAAATCAGAAGGAAAAAGAAAAATATCTGATGGTTTCACTTATAGGAGGAATATAGGGAAACCAAACAAAGGGTCAGAAAATAAAAGGACAACACTAGAGGGCAAATTATAAATCCAAAGCAGAGCAGGGGGAGGGAGAGAGGTAAAAACAGGGGAAGGAAGAGCACAAGGGACTATGGTGACAGTTCACTTGTGATGTGGTAGTGGGAGATTTATGACAGTTACAAATGAAGGGAGAAACCACATTATTGTACAAAAATGAACAATGATGCAAGGGAACAATGATGCAAGGGAAAAAAAGGGACATAAGCACAATGAGAGCAAGGGTTTGGTTCTCTCACTCACAGCAATATATCTCCAACACCTGGTATAGTGGCAACATGTAAAAGCTCAATCATTCTTGGTACTAATTAAAGGCATTCTGAGGATGGGCTGCTAAAATGTGGGGAGATGATAGCAATATGTCAAATGCTTTAGAGGTCTGAAGAAAGATCCTATACGCTAGTGCCTTCTATGTTCTCAATCCTGTGTCCCATTGTCCCCTGGCAGAACCATTCTCAGATGCAACCTAACTGCAACTCTCTTTCCCCATCTCTGCTCACACCACAGAGTCCTTATGAACTCTCCTAAGTGCATACTGTGCATACTGTGTGGCTACGTCATAGATGTGAAACTTGGGGGGACTGCATTTCTAATTTTTAAAATATTTTAAATGAGCTGATATATGGTCATGTTCTTTCTTTTTCTAACTGAAGCATCACCAAACGCCCCCAAACTCGGACCCATGGAGCTGACCGTGGTTATCACTGTGCCAGTGTGCCTCCTGTCCGTAGCTGCAGTGCTGGCAATATGGGCATGCCAGGGCCGACAGTGCACATACAGAAAGAGAAAGAGACAGAATGTGGAGGAACCCCTCTCTGAGTGCAATCTGGTAAATGCTGGGAAAACACTAAAAGATCTGATTTATGATGTGACAGCCTCTGGATCTGGCTCTGGTATGTGTCCACTGTCTGGTTTTCAGTAGAAAATTCTTATTTTAAAATACATAAAACAAATTTTAATAAACAGGGACAAGATATTATGAATTTCATCATTTAAAATGCCTGGTATGGTACATGGCAAATTTTAGCATAGCAACTTCTTTTAGGAGCTGATGAAGAGAAAAAGCTGTCCTAGCCTAAGGAATTTAGAGTTCTCAATTGCCTTTGTGCCTTTTAGGTATTCAGCTCCTCTTTTCCACATTCCTGCAGAATTTCTTTCTTTCTTTCTCTCTTTCCTTCTCTCTCTTTCTTTCTTTAAAATTTAATTTATATCCCTTACATTACTGTGTGTCCCCCATAGGTTTCCCAACCACCAATTCACCCATCCTGCAGAATTTATTTCTGAAACAAGAAAGAGTTTCTCTCCTCTCCCCTTGCCCCCATTGCAGTTAGTAGTAACCATTGCATTCTCCCAGTAATGGCTTATGGGCACAGAGGAGTTACTGTATTTAAGGAGCTCAGTTCTGGGGAAAAAACATTATGCCAAGTCTTGTATACAGCAGCTTTGCTTGTGGTTATGAAGGCCTTCAGAATCTGCAGGGAGCTCCTGGGATGTGTGTGAAAAGTTAACAGGGAGCTGGCCTGAAATTAAATCCAAACTGTGTTCTTACAGTATCGAGATGAGAGATTAAAGAGAGTAGCATAGCACTCCTATGCTGGCTTTGTTGCTTAGGTTATATGACTTTTTAAGGAAATTCTAGAATTCCTGTTGAAGCAATTAAATAGCAATTAAAAAAGGTCAAAATGAGCTTTTCGCATAGCACAAGGCATCTGAGGGTTTTGCTGGATTCTGGTGACAGAATATCCCTTGTAATAACAAGCTCTTTAAAATGGTAGACAGTTCCCTGTTCTCATTACATGCCCAGAAACCCTGTCAGCACAGTGTTAGAGTAGTGCGAACTCAGGTAAACTGACATGAGCCACTTCAGAAATATACTCTGGACTGGGAAAGATCTTTGAGGATGATTACTCCAAATAGAATTTGAGGAACTCCCCTCCCCCTAACCTCCAAGAACATCCTGGTAAGCACAAGTTACAGGGGCAGATAGCAGAGTGGTGACAGAATCTACATGAGCATCCATATGTAACATGAAGCAGATTTAGACTCACAAGGTATTCATCAGAAAACAGAAGCCCGCTTATGACACCAGAGAATTTTTGCTGCTTCCAAGGCAAGATCACCTGCCCCCTCACTGACTGAAGTCTAAATGTTTAATCCCATTACTGCAAAAATTAAGTGGCATGTTTTCAAAGGCAGAATGTCGGACAGGATATTTCCAAATAGGAAAATTTATAAAATTGACGTCCAAATTCAATTATTGGACGGAAAGCTGGCATCCTCTGTTTAAAGGTAACACGTGTTTAGAATCTGCATTTTTTCCTTTCTTCACATATTACTTTTTGGGACCCACTGAGTCCTAACTTCGTGAGTACTGGCAACAAATTAGGCACACAGTAAGAGTACAGATAGCTCTAATTTGTGCCGAGTTCCTTGAAACCTTACATAATTTCTTTATAGATTCTGGTGATTAGATAACCATTATTTAATTCCCACAAAGAATTTTTACTTGAGCTGAAGATGTTAGGAAAGATACGTATTTGGAGCTACTCCTTAAATATAATTAAGATAACTAAAGATCTCCCTTTCCAATAAGAGTAATACAGATATTTAAAACCAGGGTCTGAATATTTACTGCAAGTAAACAATCATGAGGCAGGGCATAAAATAAAAAAATTAAGTAACTTGTTTGGTGTTTTTGTGTATCTTTAAACCTCAATCTGGATTTATTGACTGTTAGAATAATTTGAAGAGGAGAGAGTCTAAGATCTTTCTTAAAAAGAAAGCCTCAAATGTACCAAGCATGGATAATTTATTTAAGGACCAATATGAAAGAGTTTTAGTTACTATTGTCCAAAGTCAGCTACAAATGCTTGGCAGTGACCACCGGCTAAAAGTAACTGATGGCTACACCACCTTTGACAGAGAGAATGGGTCTATTTGCAGGGAGGCTTCTGTCACAAACTCTCTAACCCACAGTAAGGAAGCAGGCTGATCTGTTACCCCTCTGCTCCTCTTAATTGGCCAGTATCTTTAATGGAAAAGCAGCTTTGTCAGACGTTGTGAAGCTTATTCCTGCCTAGGTCAAAGACAAACTTCAAAGTGACATAACACCTGCATGAGAAGAAAATGAACTGATATTTTACTGGACTATCTCTGAGAACAGATTGTGTCTCAGGTGGTTTCTAAGAGACTGGGTAGGTCTCTGCTTTCCTCTTGTGTTATAACACGTCTGACAAATGGTGACATTACTGAAAGGTGCCTTTCCATAAGACTGACATCAGGGTCTACATCCCCGAGGAAAATGAACCTAGAGGGGGAGGCAAAGCCCATGTAGCCTCAATGAAGTCTCTAAAGAGTGTAATGCAAGAATTACTGAGATTTTGAGTTGTGCTTTAAAAGATACTAAAGCAACTTTCATTGAGTTGACTGCCTGGACTTAATTGCTGTGCTGAGTATTTTAGATGATGTTGTCTTTGTCCCTGGTCTGCTGCATTGATCTTGTGTTTGATCACTTAGCAATTTGAAAACATCTAGTTCTCTAGCCAATTGTTGTTGGCAGCAGTTGGTGCAGTGATGTTTTTGTGAGTGTGTGTGCAAGATAGGGAAGGCAGAAGAGAGATGGAGGTTGCAATTTGGCCTAATAGTTGTTAGTATGACTTTTATTGTATGTAGTAAAATTGTCTGCAGTGTACAAAAATAGCTTTTATAGTTTTCTGCTGGAAATCTTCCCAACAAGCGAAGACTGCAGTCAATCCATTGAGTGGGGAGAAAGAAAGAGTGTGAAGACCAGAATTTTAGTTGTAGGTCTGCCTCCCACTAGCAGTATATTCTTGGGCAAGTCTTTGATGACTGTGGGGCCCCAACTTTCTCATCTCTAAGGTGATAAAGTTGCATCAGATGATCTCAGACCTTTCTGGTGTAGAGCTATGTGACTAACTGTCGAAATGCATACCAGCAAACTTAGTCTGTGCTTATTTCACCATAGTGGGGTTTCTTATGAAGGTGAGAACATCTGAATAAACCGTAACTCATTTCAGAAACAGAGACTAAAGTATGCCAAGCTTATAAGGCTGTTGCCATGAGATTGTTCCCAGCCATCTGAGTACAATGACAGTAACTTGACTTTCCAAAATAAATCTATACTGTAAGCTCTTTAAGTCTGTCCCTCTAATTATAAGAAGAATAAATACCCTTTGTGGAAATTAAGAAAATGTACAAAATTAGAAAGAATATCAGTTCTGTTTTCACTAAATAGAAGTAACCACCAAAGCACTTAGTATATGTTTTGACCTTTTTCTTGTATATATTTTTGAATAGCTATATACAATTAATTAAATAGAAAACATGCTATTTTCATTCACATTATAGCAAAAGTATTTTCCCGTATCATTAAGAAATACCTCTTCATAAGAAGCATCATCATTACTGGCTTCCAAGTAAGCCTTCTGAGACATAATATTACAAACTAGACATTATTGAAGTATGTAGTATCCCAGATGCTATGGTCAGTGCTTAACATGCTTATTAATTCTCATATTATTCTTATATCATATAATATCATTATCTCCAGTTCTTCAGACAAGCTGAGGCTCAGAGAAGGTCAATAACTTGCCCCCGGCCACCATGTGGCGTGACTGAAATGTGAATTGGGTCTTTCTTATCTGTGCTTTTGGCACTGGAGTTGTCAGTTTTTCTTTTATCTGACATTTCATTATTTTTCCTATAAATAATAAATTGATAATATTTTGACAAACTTTTCTGTACATTGCATTAGATCTTTAGGGTAGAATTCTAGAGTAGAATTATTCAGAGACTCTGAACATTTTACATACATTAAGGATTTTTTTCCACTTTGGGGTCTTTATCTGTCAAACTCCATTAGGATTCTCTTTGCTCATGAAAATGACAGAATTCACTTCAAAAACTTTAACGTGATGAAATTTGATGCCAGAGGTAGTGGCAATAATAATAACTATTATTTATTATTGACAATTATGCAGTTTGCTTTGTAATACTGACAAATTAGATGGTATTTAAAAAACATTTTTTTTTTTAGGTAACAATGGTTTATAACAACATAAGTGATTTAGGAGAATATGTTCAGAACTCAGAATATTTTTTTGAATTTTTTAATTCTACAGAAAATATCCATTTGATATTTTCTTGAGTGTACCTTGCCTTTAATGTAACATGATTAGTTGTTCATTGAGTGATCCTTTACTCTCCAATTTTAATTCGGTTTAAAAAAAAAATCACAAAGGATTCTCCTATCTACCCAGTTGTTATAGGAACCACACATTTTATTTTAGAAGCTAACACTATGTATACTATAACACTATATATATACTCTCTATATACTATATATACTCTATATATACTCTCGCGTATTTAGTAACCTGACTGACTTTAATGGGCAAATCAAGAGGATTTACAACAATTCTGGAAAATCAGATATCTACAACAGCAGGCTATGTTCAAGAAATTTTTATTTGTGAAAACAAAAAGAGAAATTCACATAAATTCTATAATAACAATAGTGGTTATTTACTCAGTATTGGTAAAAACCATTAAAATATTTAAATATTTGCTTGTTTGTGTGAAAATAATCGTGCTCATGAACATTCTTTTATGGCACTTGTTTGTTAATTATCAATTGCATTATTTCTTTACTTAGGTCTACCTCTTTTGGTTCAAAGAACCATTGCAAGGACGATTGTACTTCAGGAAATAGTGGGGAAAGGTAGATTTGGTGAGGTATGGCATGGGAGATGGTGTGGAGAAGATGTGGCTGTGAAAATATTCTCCTCCAGAGATGAAAGATCTTGGTTTCGTGAGGCAGAAATCTATCAGACAGTTATGCTGAGACATGAAAACATCCTTGGTTTCATTGCTGCTGACAACAAAGGTATTTTCAATCTTACTGGAGTCAACAAGTAAAAATGTTATGTCTGTTATCAGAGGAAACTGCATAAACTTTTGTTTTAATAAAATATGCATTAAAGTCTAATTTCTCCCTTGAATAAAGAAAATGCTTTCCTCTTCTTCACAGATAAAGGTATACAATAAATCAGGGCAAATGAGTGACAGGAAATCACAATGATTATATTTTCATGGCTGGTGGGGCTGTCACTTTAGGTGTCTAGGGCAAACGAATGTCATTGGGAATTCTGAATAGCAGCTGTTATCCAATCAGAACAGAAATATTTCACTCACATAGACATACAATGGATGCTAACTGAATATTCACCTTTGCTAGGACTATACTTTCCATCTATATAAGAAGCCTCAATTTCAGGACTCAGGTTTTCTTTGAACTTGCATTATTAGAACAGTGGCAAGCAAGATAATTTCAATGAAATTTTCTATCATGTACTTTAAGTATATACTTTTATATCTTGAAGTTTAACATTAGCAACCCCAAACAGTTGCTTCCTTAGTTTTATGGAGCAAAGCAGAGCAGCAACTTTCTGCTATTTAAATCAGTATCCATAAAATACTGTTTATATGCCCAAGTAATCAAGGATTGATTATAAATTTTGTGAATTACCTATGTTCTAGTTCTTCTTTTTGCATAACTTATACTCATTTAACTGTGCCTTAGTTCCATTAACAAAAGGAACAGGAAATGAAGGTGAACAAAACTTGATCTATTCTATTTGTTTTTGAATCAATAATACTCATGATGAACTTTGGTAGGTAGAGGCTGTAAACTCTATCTAAAAGTTATCTGTAGATATTAGAGACCTACCATAACCCATGGAAATTAAAAACCTGTGATTACTTTTATCTACCAAAAGCTTGGTTATGAAAGTATTCACTATTAATTGGGTGGCAAAAGAGAGGTTTGGCATTATTATAAGTTTTGCAAATAATATGGTTGTCAATATATTGTCTTTTCTGATTTACTAGGGAGAAACTAAGTAAGCCAGTATGAACTTAAAAAAAAGGTTTTTTCTAAATCTTAATCACATATACCTTGAAAATATATCCAGACTATTGAAAATGAGACCTTTCTTATTAAACTGTTAGGAATTTTTTCTTTTCCTTCCTAAGACTGAATTAACAACTTGGTTACATTAATTAGCAATGTTGTTAAATAAGCAATGACTGTAGTTACATGAATCATCTTAATGGGGTTAATGTAATCATGTTTATTGAATTATAAGAAATATGCAAAAGAGAGATTGATTTCCTCTTCAATTTAACTGGCCTACCTCTAACAATGACTTGTCAGTGGCTTTGTGCATGGTTACAAATGACCTCTTAACATCACTTTCACCTTCATGTAGTTTTATATCTTTTACAACACTTAGTTTCACTTTTTAGTCAACTGTCTGCAAAAACATCTAAGTTAGAGGACAAAGATAACCACTTGTGCTAAACAGGGAGAGAATTATAAGTGTTAGTTTTACAGGTGATCAGTTTATCATGTTACGTTGATTTTTGCCTTCCTAAGAAATTTTATCACTACTGGATAAAATTTGGAAGTCTGGATTTGGAAATTAAATATTTAGTTAACAAGGAGTTCTTATACATAAAGCACATGACAGAAAAAGTCCTTAGCAAATGTTTGTTATAGCTTCCTTCTCTGAGCATCAGAACTGGTCAGGACTATCCAGGGTTATTGTAGATACTATATTCCAAAAGTTAAATCTCCCACTGGGAACTCTAATACCTAGAGAAGTTTTAGACTAATTTCTCTTCTGCTAAAAGTCTTTTATAACACTTAGCTTAGCTTTTTTTGTTAAATGAGGTAAATCATTTAAAAATGTCTAGTAATTGTATTTGGCACTTAATATAAACTTTTGGGGAAAACCATTTACTTCATCTTTTGAAAGGTAAATAATATGAACATTCTTAGAATGTTAGCACTTTTATGTTAGTAATAATTTTTTGTGTAAATTTGTTCTATTTCTTTTTTTTTTATTGGTACACTCTTCCTTAAAAGCTCAGGGTAATTTATAATACAACACTCAGCCTTAATGCATTTCTCAGTAGTTTCTCCTGTAATGTGGCTGCTATTGCCAGCTTGTATTGATAAAAAGGGAGAAGGGAAGAAGGGTTCAGCTGTTAGAATTGCTGCCTCACAGCTTCCTATAGGTGGGTGCCTATATCAAGTTCTAATATAGCAACATCTTGGGAATTCATTAGAATTTTTACTTTACTAAACTCAGACTCATCTGAGTACTAAAACTGAATAAGCATTACGTATAAAGACTGAAAACTAAACAGCATGGCCACTGAGGGAATTAATTTTGTCAACAATATAGATTATACTTTACACACTGACATGTGCTATAAATTTTTTGTTTCTTTCACAACATATATTTACAGCACAAAATTATTTTTTCATGTTAGATAATGGAACTTGGACACAACTTTGGCTTGTCTCTGAATATCATGAACAGGGCTCCCTATATGACTATTTGAATAGAAACATAGTGACAGTGGCTGGGATGATCAAACTGGCTCTTTCTATAGCCAGCGGTCTGGCCCATCTTCATATGGAAATTGTTGGTACACAAGGTATGTGTTTTCTTTGTACTATTTTTCTCCTGGTACATGAGAACAGAAACTCTAAATTACATTTTAGTGTTAAATTTATAAAGCTGAATGTTTTGTAATGGTAGGATAAAACTCATGACTATATATTCATCCATAATATTGTATATTATCCATAATATTATTTTTATTCCTACTGCTTCAGTCTTTGTCATTTAGCATTTATACCCAGGAGATCTTGTTTTTGTGGCAAATGCATATTCAAGGAATATACATAATTTAAATGTTTACCTTTGATAATTAAAATTAAGTGATTAAAATCACTGGAAATGGTAACTGATAATGTAATCTTGAAAAAATATTTATATACCATGCACTTGAAGATTAAACAACACCCACTGCCTTTTCTATTTATTCAGTTAATAGAGAACTGACCTAGAAGGTCTTTAGTCTAAGCATGTCGGTATTTCTCAAACTTGGAATTTTAAATTCTTAAAAATTATTGAGGGTCCCAAAGGTTTCTGTGTATGTGGGTAATATTCATTAATGTTCATCACATTAAAAATTAAAATTGAGAAATTAGAAAATACTGATTAATTTACTGAAATATTTACTGAAAATAATTATCCAATTAAATATTAATGTTAATAATAATTTTAAAATTTTACATCATTTTTTGATAATGCAAAACCAATCCAGTGAAAATAATGGCTTATTTTAGTTTTGTGAATCTTTTTAGTATCTGGCTTAATGTGCGAGTTTTCAAATCTGTTCCTCATTCAGTCTGTTCCAGTATTTTATTTTGTTGAAGTATGTGAAGAGAAGTAACATCATGAGATATGTAGCTGGAAAATGGGATCTTTGGACCACACCTGAGAACTGCTGGTCTAGAGGAGTAATAGTCTGAAACTTGTTTTGTAAGAGAATATTTGTTAAGTTTTCATGTGGATTTAGGATTGCTAAATATCTGCTCCCCCTTCTCCTTGTCCAACAAACCTTCCTCAGAGGCTACCAATTCTCATCTAGTGTTCCAAATGTAGGAGGCATGTTGAAGAGGAAGACAGTCATTGCTCACATGCAGCTTATAGTCTAGAAAAGATAGACAAATAATAAAACATGCATATGAATCAACAAGATAATTTCGATAGTGATAAGAGCTAGGAAAAAAAGGCCAAATTGGATATTCAGATGGAGAATGACTTGGGATACAGAATGGACAATCAGGGAAGAGCTCTGTGAGGAGATGACATTTGAGCCAAGTGCTCAAAATAATTCATTTTGGAGATTCAAGATTTAACAACGAAAAATGAATATGCTTTTCTATCATTCACAGGTAAACCTGCTATTGCTCATAGAGATATAAAATCAAAGAATATCTTAGTAAAAAAATGTGAAACTTGTGCCATAGCAGACTTAGGATTGGCAGTGAAGCATGATTCAATATTGAACACTATTGACATACCTCAGAATCCTAAAGTAGGAACCAAAAGGTAAGATAGCTTACTTTGGAGCATGTTAAGACTTATCATGCTTTCTTGATTTCTTGGTGTGTATGTGGGGGGAGGGGACACATCAGCAGGAAATCTTTAGGCCTAAGAAAGCAAGAAGTGTTTTTCTAGGTCAGTAAGAAATCAGTGGCACAAAGATTATAAAACAAGAGTGCTGGCATTTGGTACCAGAGACTGGCCATTTGGGTTAGTGCTCCAGTAGAAAGGAATGGTGGAGAGAAGAGTTATATTTAATTTTTAGTGTCACATTCTGAGAATACATTTTTTTACAGATAGGAGGGGGAAAATGTCAGCTATGGTTAGCTGATACAAAGTTTAATACCTCATAAATGCACTGAAACTCATGCTAGTGCTGTATGTTCAGGTTTTAAACAATAGATTTAGAATCAATCTATTTGTGTAGATAGGTGAGATACTCTAAATAAGGAATATATATATGGGTTATTGTATTCCCTTAATACTGAAAAATGCTACATAGCAATTTATGTATTTAAGTACAGCTGTGCTTATCCTTAAGTCTTAATACACAAGTTGATGTGTATTAAGATTATGTGAGTTTGGAGACAATTCCCATTTTCAAGGAAGAGAATTTCCAAAAGTTAAGAACAAGCATGATATAAACAGAGAATGCTACATGTGTATCAGGACAAGCCCATTAGCAATGGGATTATTGGTGTTTTTCTTGTTATGTCCATATAGTCAGTACACTTTCATTTCCTTTTTTTTGGTTTCAGGCTCTGTGCTACATTGGTATAGTTCCAGAGTTCTTGACCTTGACATCAGAAACAACCAAAACATTTTTCTGGAGTTGTTAAAGGCCCTTGAGAATAGAGAATTTCTAAGCTGGCATAGTTGGCCTCTGAACCATATTTAAGATTCCAGACTAGTTCCTCTGAGTCTTCACTTGCTTCCCTAGAAGACTTTAATGAGACCCCAGGAACACTTCAGGATGTTTTATTCACACTACACATTCCACATTCTTCTTTTTCCTATAAAAAGCAAGTTAACTGACTCATCTGACTTTCTCCATATTAGGGATTACTAGGAAAGCCTTGGATGCTGGATTCCTTCAGAAGATCTAAAACTTTTAAGAGTTTAGAAGGGTGCTGAATCCTCACCTAAATATTCTGGATAGCCTCAAAATCTCCCTGAGCAGCTAGGTTCAATCAGGACCAGTGGAGTACATATTCTTCAATTTAGTCCTGTTTAAGCAATGCTATACTTTTCTTGGGGTCAATATATAATATGTATAAATAGTTTTAGAGCCTATATATATTTATAAATATGTATCTATATAGATATATATGTAGACATACATACATAGATTTCTATATATATCAATAGAGCTGTATATAGATAAGATATACAGATAAAAGTGTTCACAGAATATTTGTGGAATTCTGCACAGCACAGTGTTGGAGTACTGGACTCACCATGGTAAATAAAACATAATATTTGCCTTCAAGCAACTTTCCATGGCAACAAACCACAGCTGGATATTGTGGTCTAGTTCTCCTATTGAATGCTTTGCTTACTCAATTTCCCCTTGGCTTGTACTTTCCAAGTATTTGACTCCTGGCACAGGTGATTTAACACTGAGTACTCTACAGCTGTAATATTTAATTTTATTCCATTGTAGTGACTCAGATCTACCTGCAGATTTGATGTAAGCTATCTTATATTTTGTATCAGGATTTAAGATTGCGTTTTATTGGACTGCTATGAAAGTCATACACAGAATCTGAAATGTGCATGTTTTTGAAGGTATATGGCTCCTGAAATGCTTGATGATACAATGAATGTGAATATCTTTGAGTCTTTCAAACGTGCTGACATCTATTCTGTTGGTCTGGTTTACTGGGAAATAGCCAGAAGGTGTTCAGTTGGAGGTAAGATTTTGGAAGTAATGTTTGAGCCTACATTTCCTTGATGTTCTGAATATAAAATATGACTTTCTCTTTTTTAAAGAAAGCACTTTTTTTGAAGCACTACATAGAATCATTTCTAAATGCTGTGAGAAAAGCTCCTTCTAATGTTGAAAAGAATACATTTAGGGGATATATTTCCAGGGGTAAAATATCCAGGTTCTGTATATAATGAAGATATTACATATTGATTACTGCTTAGATGGAAATAACAGTTCTGATAATTCTGATTTCCATAGCGATTCTTCGTATAGCACTTGAAATGTTTCTTATTTGAGTTTGTATGAGGATTGTTGTATCGAGCAAATTTATGGCATTTTTTTGCCTTAGTTTCCTTGTTCTGCAAAATAGGGATAGTGTGGTAAATTCTTTACTCTGTGGTTTTCAGGAATAATTATTTAAGCCAGGTCAAGGGCTTAGGATTGTTCTTACTAAATAGAATGATTCAAACATGTTTCATTATTTTCTTAAATTTCATTTATTTTTAAATT
Organism: Scalopus aquaticus; assembly: GCA_004024925.1. Classification (NCBI taxonomy): domain Eukaryota; kingdom Metazoa; phylum Chordata; class Mammalia; order Eulipotyphla; family Talpidae; genus Scalopus; species Scalopus aquaticus. The sequence goes on along the minus strand of PVIJ01009946.1, from coordinate 18,367 downwards.
GTCTTTATTTTTTTACATTTCATATTGATATTTATCTAGATTTGCTTATAGTTTTTGTCCTTAAATTTCCTTCAACTCTCAAAATAGTAATTAACGTGATTTGCAGTTTGCTTTCCAGTATTATGAAACATCTTAGATATTTTGGGTTAAAAGGACTATAGTCAATTCAAATGACTTTTATACAGAAATTCTTAAATTTAAGTGATATTCTGATAATTAAGATCCTTATTTGACCTTTTGTCCTTTATTTGTATTTGAAACTCTTTAAATATTAACCTTCATATTGAACTGTCCATCTTTAACTAACTTTGACTGCTTTTCTGGAACATTCTCAGGCATAGTATTCCTCAAATCCAAATGTATGAATGGCTATTTAAAGACTATCTAATAATATTTTAAAAAGAGAAAGTTGTTTTATTTTGAAAAAAATTATTTGAGAGACATATATATGTCATTCACAGAGCAATAAAACAGTGCTATACATTTCACAATTAGGCATATTAGGCATTACTTTTGAATTTATAGTGCTATTTATATACTATTTATGTAATAGCTATGCTATTTCTATAGTATTTAATTAAAATTTATATGATTTTCTAATATAGTTATTGTTTATATAATTATTAAAATTATGAAAATGTAATGGATTTGTATGTAATTGTTATATAGATTACATAAAAGCATATATTATATAAAATAATTATGTAAATTATGCCTTAGTATTTCTATGCTTTGTAGACCTTACCTACATAAAAGCTTTATATAATTACCAAAATTATATAATTTTTTATAATACATAATTTTATAAACTTATGTAATAACTATACAGATGAGGTTTTTAAACTCATATCCTTGTTTTTACAGTGAAACATTTTTTTAAAACCTGATTTTCCAGTTTCCCAGGGTGCCACTTGTGCCTAATTTGTATTTTTTTAATTTGTATTTTTTTAAAATAAGCATTCTTTGTTTATTATTCACACAGGGAAATTTATTATGCAAATTTCTTATAGGAATTGTTGAGGAGTACCAGTTGCCTTATTATGACATGGTGCCTTCAGATCCCTCAATAGAGGAAATGAAGAAGGTTGTTTGTGACCAGAAATTTCGACCAAGTATCCCAAACCAGTGGCAAAGCTGTGAAGTAAGGCTACATTCTTATGTATGTTTTTCCTATTTTACTTTTGAGGTAGGTATCAGGGAGGATTTTCAGAGGCCACATAATTCTTCTGTCTTAATCTAGGCATCCAGTTCTGGCTACGCAGTTTATATGTCTTTGTTTAAGTCTTCCGAAGGATTTTACTTCCCTTAGCGGTATGAGTACAAAATTCTAGTTTATGTGACAGTACCAAATCCTGAAATCCCAGTGACTTTACACAACAAGACTCTATTTCTTGTTATGCAAAATCCCCTGCAGGTCAGGAACTTCAATAGCATCTGGGTTCACTGTAGTGATTTAGTAATCCTGGTGACCTTGATCTTGAGCTACACACACAGTTTTCAGGTATCTAGGTCAGAAGAAGAAAAGAGATGGATGGAGGGTTACACACCGACTCTTTAATGCTTTGGCTTCAAGTGACACAAAGCACTCCACTCATGGTTCATAGACCAGAATCTGTCACAAAATGCCATCTAACTGCAGTGGAGTTGGGAACTATGAGGCAACACAGACATATTCACTGGATAGCCTATGTCTGTGCCACAGAGGATTACAATCAGCCATTCTTATCTACAACAAAGTATTTCTATTCCCTAACCTGCTAAAGTTTGAGTTCATTCTCTCTCATCAGAAAGGCTTGCTCAGGCCTCCCTGGTGGCACAACAGGTTAAGTCTCAGCTCTATGAAGCTATGCAGAGCCACTGCAGCATAAATTCAATCCCCGGCCAGGGAGCTTCCCTGGCGCAGCAGACCTCTGCTGTCTCGCCTGCTGCTCCCCTCCCCTCAGCAATGTATTTCAGTCACTCCGCCTTTTCTGCTCCCCACTCTGTCTCTGGTGAATCCTCTCACCACCCCACACCTCTGGCCTACACCCCAGCTTGTATGCATAAATAAATAAATCTTTAAAAAAAAAAAAAGACTTGCTCAAAGCAAGGACTATTATTGTTTATCTCATCCCCAACAACACATGTAGTAACCATTAGGTAAGAGATACATGTGAAGACTGAGAACTGTTTAGTCCCCACAAGAAAGGAGGGAAGGTAGGGGAGGACTATTAGCTATCTAACTGGTTCCAGATCTATTTACTGCTTGAATCTCCCCTACCCCAGTTATTACTATTTATCTTTTACTGTACTTAAGTGTAATACCTGAGGTCTTAAGTGACATCTTTTAGTTAGGCTTTGTCATAGGGATTATTTTATACAAGTTGCCTTTTTACCTTATCTTGTCCCCAACACATGTTTCACTCAATTTTTTTTCTATTTAAGGCAAGATTTATGTCTTGGTATTTCTAAATTTTATAGATATCTTACCTACATATTTATTTTAAAAGCAGAATTTGAGACATTTACAATCAAATTGAAATTAAATTAAGCTTTTCTAATATTAATTTCATGCATATAAAATAATATATATGTAAAGTTTAAAGTATAATTATGAAATGAAAGCCAGTAGATTCACTACCAAGTTTAAAAAACTACAACATTTCCAGAACCTTCAAAGACTCCTTATCCCTCTGAGAGGATACTACTATAACTACTGTCTTGCTTTTCTTTAGCATTTAGATGTATTTAGTATATTTGTGTGTGTGTATATGTATAAACATGTATACACTATATGTATATAGCACATATATGTGCACTATATGTGTATATATATTTATACTATATATACATATGGTATATATGTTTTTATGTATCCTCAATCTTAAAGAGTTTATCTGGGCATATAATTTTAGGTTAGTGGTTATTTTCCCTAAACAAATAAATACTATTATTCTCCTGACTTATTGCTATTGAGAAGTCAATAATTATCAAACTTTTGTGGTCCTTTTCATTATCTTTTCTTTCTACTTTTAAGAAATTCTCTATTATCTTAGTGACCTATAGTTTCTCTGGAAGGATTTGGTGCAGGTGTCTGTATTACTCTTGCCTGGAATTTTCATCTGTTTGATTCTAAGGATTTCTATTTTTCTAGACATTTGGAGTAATTTTTTCTCACTCTCTTTACTGCCCATTTTTAGAACTCACTGGATGCTTTTTTAAACTGACTTTTCATTCTACTTTGTTTATTTCTTATTCTCCCTTGTTTTCCATATTTATATAGTATCTCTTATATCATCCGGTTCATTAATTCTGTTTTTTTTAAAATATAACTAATCTACCATTTAATCCATCCAGTTAATTTTTAAACATCTTAATGGTTATATTGCTCATAAAAGAACTTTAATTGTTGCTTTTCCCTATGTATGTGTGTGCTTACTATCCAAATCAAGGTACAGGGAAAATCCAATCAATTAAAATTAAGCTCTTGTTTCTCTGATATTTTGTATTTCTTTGTTTTAATTATCTTATGTATTTATTTATATCATTTAAATCTAGCATCTAAAGTTTTTTGATGGTTCTGACTTAACTGTTGATTTCAACTGACTCTTGTTTACGACTATTTCTTCACGCGCTTGTGAATTTTTATTAGGAGCTCAGTCTACTCCAATATTTAGAGGCCTGAACTTGACTTTTTCTTTACCAAGAGCCAAAATTTAGACAATTTCCCTTACAGAGTTCCTTCTAGGACAGACTCATTTTTACACTCAGGACTCTGCAAACATCTTGATTGGGTACCTTCTGTATGCTTTGGGCTATGCGTCCTGTCTGACATATAGTCTATCAATTCTGAAATTCTAGAATGTGAAATCAACAGATGCCACCAGAGCAGCTACCTGCTTCCATGATGTCTTACATATCTGGGGGGTTTCATGAATTCTAGTTCTGTAACAAAAATTCATTTATAAAATCTATCTATTTGTCAATGTATATTAATTTTTATCAGAAATTTTGGTATTTCTACTTAGATCATTATTTTTACTGTGACATGATTTATATATGATAAATATATAACTTAGAACACAGTTTTTTTTTCTTTCTACTTTGGGCTTCATGAATTTTTATTCAATTATATGCATGTGTATGCTTACTGGATCAGATCAAAATAGAGAATTTCCACAATTTCATATCCCCTTTTACTTTACTTTCCTGTCTCTTTTCAGAGGATTTTAACAGATATTTATTCTCCCATATTTACAAAATCAATGGATTGGACTTTCAATAAAAAATCAACTGCTATAAGGTTATTAGGATTTGTCTCCTCATAATGTTTTTTAAGTTTACTATATCTTCACCAGAGCTTAGCATTAGTCACTGGGTTTATGGTTATTCTGCCTCTCTTGTGCTCTAGTTTGTATAAGTAGATAAAGTCTTTTATATCTTTCTCTTTTAAAGGCACTCCGAATTATGGGGAGAATAATGCGTGAGTGTTGGTATGCCAATGGGGCAGCCCGCCTAACTGCCCTTCGTATTAAGAAGACCATTTCTCAACTTTGTGTTAAAGAAGACTGCAAAGTCTAATGATGACAACTGTGTTAAAAAGCAACCTCTCACAGTTTTCTTTTGCACCTTATGTGAATGTTTTTGCTCTTTTGTTGTTTTTTTCTACCTCAAAGACATTGTAGTACAGTATTTAAGTGTCCAAAGGCAGCATGACAAAATCTCTCAAGTCAGCATGGGCAGGAGTTGATTACATCCAATCTCCATGTTGGCTTTAATTTTATTTTGAAAAGCAAAATATCGACTCATCTTTTTATTTAGTAAGAAAGATATTACAAAGGTGTAAAATAAGCTATGTAAAAGTAAAAGTCATTAAGGTTTTATTTTACTTGAATCAAGAGCACAAGAATGAATAGGAAAAAATGTAAAAGCATTTTTTCTGAGATGGACATATTCATTAAAAATATGAGAGTACATTATCTAAACAAAACTATCACATGATCTATCATATTCTCTATTCTTTAATTAAGTGGGATATTTAAAAATTAATTACTGCTCTGAAATTTAATATATAAAATATGTTAAAGTAGAGCTGCTTGGTTGGAAGATGGAAGTGAGGTCAAAGTGCACTTACTTGGTCACCTGCCATCCTAAAATATTGAGGGATGTCCCAAAGTCACACAACTAGTGATAGAACTGGCACAAAGTTCAAATCTAGTGACAATTTACATAGTAGAGGTAATTAGCTTCCCATTTTTTCTTTAATTCCCATAGTACTTGTCTCCCTATGCAGAACTGTGGTTTTGTTTTGTTTTGTTTTTTTTCATGATGTCATTTGCGGTTTAGTCAAGCAAAAGACAATCTGAGTTTTTTTTCAAGAATCATAATGAACCTGCATGAGCTCTCAGGGCAATATCTGTTGAAATTTTCCTCTTAGAAATTTGATAATTATCCTATTTGTCAGATGAGTATTAATGTTTTCTGAACAGTTCCAGAGATTAACCAGATAATCCTTTCAGATACATTTCAGAGGTTCCTACTACTTTTGTACGTGTACATTTACAAGTAGAAAAGGAAGAGGAGACTAGGAGCTATTTTGAGAAAAATTAAGAAATTAGATGAAGTATTACAACCAAGCCCTACAAAGGTTTTCAGTAACTTAATAGATATCCCCTACCCGTTCTACTTCCTGTAAAGACAAGTGATGAATTCTGAATTCAGGGAGCATTAAATATTTCCTTCTAATCAGTAATTCTGCTTTGGTGAAGGAGATTTAACATGGTATCTTTTATTGTTCTAACGCATTGTTCCCTAAATCTGTTCCTTAGAACACACTTCTGCTAAGATGATCCAAGAGCAAAAGTTTTCTTTGATATTCTTAGAAAACAATACCATACATTATTGTATCGTGTGCTCTGAAGAGTCTTACAATTAAAAATATTACTTGAATTTCATTAAAATGGATTTCTCAATTACTGCATGATCGAACCCTTTTATTAAGAGCAAGGGGAAACCTTTTGCTATCCCACATTTAGTATTTGACAAAGCACAACTTAGGAAATAGTACTGTGAAGGACAGACCTATGCATGTTCCTATAGAACACAATCTAGTGATTGTTCTTCATTTTGTTATAGAAGTATGTTATTGCACCACTCATTTAACTGGGTTAAGACATTAGAGGCAAAAAAAAAAAAAATCTGCTGTCTATGGTTTTCACATGCTTTCTCATCTATGCAGTTATCCATTCACTAAATAATCATGCAGCACCCCATATCTTCCTTGTCATGATATTGGGTACAATAGGGAAATTTAAAAAATGGATATCTTCTGTACTCAGGGAGTTAAAATCTAATTTGGGAATGGAAACAAGTATGTAGGTGTACGGGGAAGAAAGTAAATTGACAAATGGATATAATACAAAGTAGGATGTCTTGAATTCTATATGACAGTAGGTTTTGAAAATTACTTTCAATTTGCAACACATTTAGAAGTATCTTTATTTGACTTTTCCACACTAAATTATATAATCAGTTTTTAAAAGTGCATATGTGAAGCAATTTTAAAGAGCTTAAGAGAATGGAGTAACCTTGCTTGTGTTTGTAACTGTGATATCTCATAGATAGTTTCTGTGTATTTGAGAATGAAATTATTTATTTACTATGGTTGTACTATACTTTCGAGTAGTTAAGAATAATATTTCCTGTTTTATTCACTTATATGGGGTGAGTATACTTATGTAATTGCTAAGAAAGCATGTTTTCATATCTCAATTTTCCTCGTCATTATGTTTTATAGCTTGTTTGAGGGTGTCCAGGTGTAATTCCATGTTTTCATTGATTGAACTTTCATTCCAGAAAATTCCATACTGTTGTACATTTTGAGATATTTTTCTTATTTTTTATCAGTTAACTCTAATTACTAATTGAAGTATTACATTTCAATTACCACAAATATTTTTTTTTTTGTGAAAGGTGGTAGATTGACAAAAATGACTAGGAAAAGATTTTTTAAAGTTCTAATTTTTTTTAAAAAACCTTAACTTGATTATACATAGAAAATACTGACAAAAATAGGATAAAGCTTAGAGTATAAAGCAAATTTACTGTATATACCTAAGCTGTTAAACTTTGTTATTTGTTTTTTATGGAGATCATGTATAACATTTATTTCTTCTAAATTTTGTTATAAACGAAAGAGTCATATTCTCCTTAGGTTCAAAAAGTATCAGTGTTCTTTACTACTTTCAAATATTTTGGCTTTGAGTATGATACAAAGCTTGGTAAAACAACATTATTTGTTGTCAATATTTCAGCATGAACTGTTGCCTTTCAGTGTGTAGATCCTTTTGTGTGCCTTCTTCTATGTCTAAAATATTTGGCATGTCACATCTAGACTTCTTAATTTATGTTCTGACTTGAAAGTTAAGTGAAACATGACTGTGTCGTGCACTATTTTAGGCATAGCACTTGCTTTTCATCTTTATACTTTCAATTAACTTTGAATTTTAAATTTCCATGATTGTATGAAAATAGTAACTTGATTGCAATGTCTGAAAAATTCAAAATCAGTTTTTATTTTAAAGTGAAAATCTACAGTAGATTCATTAGATTATATGTTCTATAATAATTTATTATTGTTAATATTTATATTATAGTAAAATTATTCAGAAAAAGATACATTAATACTTCTACTGTGCTGGATTTGCCATCATGTGACTTACCGGGGCAGAGAAATCTCAGGGCTATTTTAAGATTTTAAGACAAAGTACCAGGGAACCTACTTAGCAAATCATTTGAAAGCAGGGAGCCCAATTTTGATATTATACAAAGTTCAACTTAAAACTGGCAGGTGACAGTTTTGATTATTTAAATAAAGATAGAAATCTGTTTTGTTTAAATAAATTTAAAGTATGGATATTTTATTTACCATCAGGAAACTAAGAAAGTAAAGGCAGCAAATGAGTAAAGTTGACATCTTTAAAATCATTTCTTTAAATAAATTTACAAATCCAACATTTTAAATTATTTGGAAATGTTTAACAATTAGTATTTTTAATGGTGTTATTGTGGTTTTTCAATATGTTCTAAATTTCTTTTGTGAAACATGCTATTTCTGTGTTTGACAATGATTTGCTCTTCTTCTCTCCATAGTTAATACTTCTACGGACATTATGCACTATTTAGTGAAGACTAATCCCTCTAGTCCTAAGGGCTTTCTCTAAACAGAAAAAAGCCCATTGGAATTTCAAAATTTCACTAAAATGTTAATGTAAATAGAATTTCTATAACCATTTTTCTGTATTTTAATTCAAATGTTCAGATATTTGACTTTTTTCCCACTAATTTTTATGTTTTACTATTTTTCTCAACGTCTTTAAAAATATTCACTCACTGTTTTCCAAAATTACCTTCAGTCCCTATTTTAAGTAATAACTATTATTTAACTTTGGCATTCATTTTCTTACAGTACCTTGCCAGATTTCTTCAACTCCAAATCACTTCATGAGTCCTGTCCTTCCATCGCTAGAGTCCTAGCCCCTGTCCAGATTCCTAGACAATGAACTTCTTAATGAGATTTTCCCACACTATCATATGAAAGATTTCACTTTATGCCTTCTCCAATATTTTTTTCATTTGGCACTATAAAGAGGGTATTTGTATAACAGAGATAATTTTCTTTTAATTTTGGATATCAGTCTAATTATACCTTTTTTAAAAAAAAAATTGGGGGCCACAAGATATTTTATATTCTTTTCTTACATCTTTTTTTATGGAGTTATTTTTATTGAGGTAACATTGGTTAACAACACTGAATACATTTTAGGGGTCTAGGCTTATACCTCTTCAGAAATATGTTACCACACCACATTCACCACAATGCACCTGTAATCTTCTACCATAATCCATTAGATCTCCTCCCCTACTGCTCCCACATTTTAATATATAAGGAAAATTTACTTTTACCTTAATGCTTAATTCCATGCAAGAAATGGTAACTTGGACAGAGAGTGTGAGAGATTGTACCATAATGTGCTTGCTAAATTTATATCCACAATCACTATGCAGAATCATGTGTCATATTATTGCTCTGTTGTATTTTGGCCATCTTTTTAAATTAAGCCATTAGGGCATTTTGTTCAGAAGACAGTATTATATTGAACCTCTGTTTAGAACTGTCAGGATACTTCCTAATTCAATTGTAGATTAATACAACATTTGGGAAAATATGAGCTCTATCTCATCCTAGATTTTAATATTTTCAGATATGACTATATTTTAAGATTACTGTTTCATGTTACCCTACAAGGTTTTCTCTCCAAATCTAGCAGTTTTAACTGCAAGATTTTTACCCTACATTGTAGCATTAAATGTGATCAGATTATTCTACTGATCAGATTTTATAAATCTGATAATCTGCAGCAAGGCACAAAATTATCTGTGTACATAATTTTGTTATCTACACAGTTTTCATTCCAAGTACAAACCTATCCATTGACTTTGTCTGTAAAGGATCAATCACACATCTAAATTCTAACTAATATAAGCCTACAATGAGATTTACCAATATCTCTATTCCTCCAAAAGTCTAAACACTAGTAATTAAATATTTTTTAAATACAACTTTTCCCCCTTTTTAATATAAAGTGAGAGTATCTGAGCCAAAATGTTAAATTTTAGTTCACTTCCACAACCACTAGTTGCAAATTCTTGCACTTTTCTGATCCTAGACTAGAGAAAATTATTCAGACTTAATCTGTATTTCAGGTTTTAAAATGTCCTAAAAACAGAAAATTAGATTCAGATCTCAAAAAAGGAATTTGGATTGACTTTCAAAGTATTAATATTAATTATACTTTTCTTTTGGTTGTGTGACTTTTCTTATACCTAAGAACATATTACAAATGTCAAAACCATTGCAATTTGACATTGCAAAATATGCCTTGAACTCTTGAACTACTGTGAAAAGAATCACCATTGTAAAGACTAATTGTAAGCTAGCTGATATTGCTAATACTCTAAGTATGTAAAAAGGTATTACCTTTCAATAGATAGGCTCAAATGAACACACACACACACACACACACACACACACACACACGTGTAATGTGAAAAATAAATTAAGTTTTTTAAAATGAGAATTGGGTAATAAATTGAATAAAAATAATGAGATGGTCATTTTAGTAGTAGCAATTTGATTGTTGAAGTTGAAGAGAATTCTAAATTCCAAAGAGAAATGAATGATATTCCGACATTTCATTAATTTCTAGTCCGAGGCAATGTGCATTTTATAGTAAAATATAGATATATATATATATTTATTTAGAAATAATAGTATTTTAGAATTTATTAAGAACTCAGTGATAGCCTCATACCAAATGTTTAACTTTACCAAAAGCAAGTCACAAAAATATTTATTTCAAAGCTTTTTTTAATATTGCATAACTTGCAACTGCCTCCAGATGTGTACTAATTAGCCTAAATGTTATATTTTTATGTATGCATTTTCTGAAAATGTGTTGTTTTGTAAATTGGCAAAGATATTAAGCACTCCTTGCACTTGTTTCTGTGAAGCATATATAACTCTATTTTAAATAAAAACAAAATGTGCCATATTTTGGTTTCTGTACAATTATGTTCTGTATGTTTTTATATTTACATGTAAAATATCGTGATGGTTGGGAAATGTAAAAGTTAACTGCAATGGGCACTGGAATTTACTTCCTTTCTTCCTGAAAAGACACTTTAATATGGTTAAGACATCAAACATGCCATACCTGCCACCCTTTCTAAAGTAACACCCTTTGCCATTCTTTACCCACTTAGCTTGTTTTATTTTTCTTTACAGCACTTCCCACTAACTGACTTTACATTGTGTCACATATCTTATAGTATATAGCATCATGGTGACTAAATGTTTGAGTACTAGCATTAGGGATCATTTCATTTAAGTTTGAAGATGTAGTTTTAAAACTTTAAGAGTAATATCTTGCTTTACACAATGAAGAATACACTTTGGAACTCATTATCCCTCTAATAAATATCTGTGATGAACCTTAAGTAATAGTTGTAAAACCAATCAAGAATAGTTTAGCCACACATGCAATTTGCATCGACATGGATGGAATTAGAGGGGATCATACTCAGTGAAATAAGCCAGAAAGAAAGAGAAAAATATCGAATGGTTTCACTTATAACAGGACTATAGGGAGGCCGGGTGGGAGAGAGACAATCAGTGGGGGGGGAGGGGGGGAGGAAGGAGCCGGAGGGAGGGAAGGGAAAGGGCACAAAATGG
>PVIJ01009945.1:0-63360 GCA_004024925.1 Scalopus aquaticus | reverse complement strand
AGTGAAATAAGCCAGAAAGAAAAAGAGACATATCGAATGGTTTCACTTATAACAGTACTATAAGGAAACCAAATATTAGAGAGATACTCAGCGGGTGGGGGGGGGTGGGAAGAGGGGAGGATAAGGTCACAAAATGGTATAGAAAAGATCACATGGGACCATGGAGATGGATCACGGGTGAATTGGTGGTGGGTTACCCAAGGGGAATACAAAATGTAGAAGACATAAATAACAATAAAGATATATATTAAAATAAATAAATAAATAAATAAATAAATAATGGTTTTTGATTGAAAAATTCACTTAAGAAGTAACTATATACTTAAAATAAAACATAGGTATCTTATTTGCTTAACTTTACTAAAGCTATATTATTATTTGTCATCTTAGTAATTCCATGAATTTTTAAGTATTTTTAATGTAGAACTAGGGAACCTCCAAAATTATATTACTTAATCTTGTTTTACCTGGTTTCAGGTAAAATCATTTCTGTGATCTTCCATTATAATAAAAATACATATAATATAACATAATATATATGTTTGATTAAAGAACTTCACTAAATTAATGTTTCCAGCAAGCAAGTCTGTCAGGAATTAAAAATACAGCCCCTAAGATAACTTACCTAAAAAATTACAAGGCCTCAACTGAAGTTATCATCAACCTAAATTGCTTAAACACTGGTAAATTAATTACACTAAATGTAGGTTAATTACATACTATTTAAATCAAGTGTGTGATGAGTCTTTAAATAAGCTTTAAAAGCTAATGCTTGGAATTCTTGTAACATTTCCAAGAAAAAAATACCTGTATTTTGAATATACTGATGCAGTAAGGTAATTTTGTCTTAGCTCTGTAATTTTTTGAAATAATTTTATTAGTTTATTATTCCAGACAAATTTGAAATGCAGCTTCACATCTCTATGTGTAGATTAGATTCAGCACACTGACCACCAAAGTTCTAGCACCACTCCCATATCACACTGACCCTACCACCATCTTCTCCCACTCCCTTTGCCTCCCTCTCTAGCAACCACCAATTTCTGCAGTTGATTATTATTGTAATAATTATTTTAAAAATCACAGGAAAAAGGTTTTATTGAATATATTCCTTAAGCTTACATATGCATATCACTTACATAGATAATAGTTGATGAGTTAAAAATTAAAAATTATTAGCATTTTAATTGATAAAAAATACTGTAAACATTTAATGATCTAAATGACCACTTGAGACTACTAGTTTCAAAAACTGCTGTACCAAAGTTCTAAATAAATAGAGTATCATTTTATAATCAGGATTACCTATTTAATGTTTTCCCTATAGGTAGTTATTTTGATTTTCTTATTTGTCATGTGAGTTGTTTTTGTGAATTCTTATCTTAAACCTCTATTCTTCCATTCTGGACATCAACATTTCCAGATTCAACCTGGCTTTCCATAAAGAATGTAATACAGAACTAATGGTTCTCTGGTTTCCTCATTCCTAGTTTATCAACTCTAGTACACTTCTACTTCCTTTTATTTCAAGGTGTATTTATTTGCCAATCATTTATATAAGTATATATTTTAGGGTGTGTATTCACCTGGCACAGGAGCTACCCAGTTGGAACTGTCCCCAGACCATATGGCCTACCTTGATCAAAACTGTAGTTCCTGGGACGAAAGTCGCCAGGCCATAGGGCAGTAGACTAACTATTGAGAATGCTTCCCACTCATTGCTGCAGGGATCAGGGGACAGTCTAGCTCAGCCCCACTGGATTCACGTTGGGCTGCATTCTTAAAAACTGAAACAAATTCAACCCTCCAGCTGCTAAAGAAATACACCTAATCTTTCTTTGCAATATTGCCTTGTCCCAGGACAAACTAGAGGACCATACTAGTTTGGACTGAAAAACTGTAAATGAACAGGACATTCTAGAGGTCCAATTTATTAGCCAGTCATACTCTGACACCAGGTGCAATCTTCATAGACTGGATCAAGGGCCTCAAACATCTTTCTCAACACTTGGGACACAGCCTTCAAGGTCTATAATAACAGGGAGGAGAACAGCTGGCAGGTACAGAAAAAGGAAGAGGACAAAAGAGAAGGGCCCAATACATGGAGGCTACCATTGACAGCACCCTGACATCTCAGACTCCCTGGAGACCCCACACACCCCCTGGGCATTTTGGACCTCAACCTCCTAAAGAGGCCCTAGCCTGTATTTTCTTCTGGCAACCAGGACATCTCAGCCACACTGTCCAAAGAGAGAGCCCCCAGGATCATGCCCTCTGCTCCATCACACAGGGCACTGTAAGAAAGTGAGGGGCCCAGTCCAAATCATGGGCCAAATGGGAAGTAAAATTGCCATCAGCTGCCACTGACTATGGTCATTACTATAAAAAATTTGGTGCAGAAGAACATCACCATTTTTGAAGGGGCCCAAAGGTGAGACAGGCGTCCCTGTTTGCTATCTCTATGGACAAACCTCAGTCAACCTTAGAAGTGGCAGGCAAAAAAAAATCACTTGCTCGGTGAATATGGGGTTCACCTATTCTGCCTTGCTCCAGGAATTCTTCGGACCACCCTACTGGTCAACTGCCCTCCTCATTGTTATCGATGGCCAAACTAAGCCAGGACACCTGTTTAACATCCAGTTTACGCCCCTTTCCTCTGTTAGGATGAGACATCATGACCAAATGTTCCAATTAGCAGAATCCCCAGAGTCACTATTGGCCCTTTTAGCTACTGATGCAGGCAACAGGAATAGTACAGAAATCCTAAAACTCACTGATTCCACAATCCTGTCTATAACACCTCCAGGCATTGGGACACTATAATCCCAGGCTGAGCTATTATTGCCACCCATGCCAGAATTCAGCTGAGGGACCCTCATATCCTAATGAAGCTACAATTTCCTCTATGTCAAAAGCTTAAAGGACACTACAACCTCTTATACAAAATCCCAATAAATAGGGTCTTTTAAGAACCTGTTTTCTTAGCCTTTTTGTTTAGTTTCAATTCGTATACAGACCATCAAACCACAGCTTCCTGTCACAGAGTATTGGTCATAGAGTAGCATCAAGAGAGGAACTAATGGCTGCAGAATGCATGAACTTGGAAGCTTGGGCAGCATATTTGAACAACTTATGTTACCTGTAGGCTCACTAAACAACACACAGCTTAAACTGACCCTGGTCTGAAAGTGTGACTATCTCATTCCCTTTCACATCTATCCCCCACAGTCCCAAGATGACAATAATTTTGGTAGGGCTAGTCCTCTGCTCCAAAACTCAGCTGGGAGCAGCTACAAAATCTAGACTTTCACCCCATTTCCAAATATTATATTTGTCACTGCCCTCTTGGGAGAGGAGTACATGTCGGCTATCATTTAATAAGGCAAAAAACTAAGCCCCACTGCTCGCCCAGCCGGCAAGTTTGGGAGGGAATTGATAAGGTTGCCAAGGGAACTGTACCATAAGGCTGAGCACCATGACCAGAGAAATCAGCTCGGCTCCAGGAATGCAGAAGGACCAGGACACATTCTATGTCAAAGTCCAGCAACTGAAACCAGACACTCCAGCGGATAACTAGCTGGTGTAAACCAGTGCCTCAAATAAGAAAGCCCGCAAAAACAGTATAAAAGAGAGCCTCACATCCTTCTTTACATGCAGAAGTTATCACCATTTTAACTTCCTGCTCCTTTACAGTATATTTCAATAAATCCACCTTTTCTGTTCTCCACTATTCTGTCTAGTGAATTCTTTCACGCCCTTGCCTCCAACCTCACTCCAATATTAAACTGCCACAACTTCTAGTTCCTGAACTCCCCTTGCCTCAACCATTTCTACAAAATTTTCAACCCAATTAATTGTCAACATGCAGACTCCCTGCCTATAAAGCTATAGGTTTAATGTTAAAAGAGCCCTTTAAGTTAAAACAACTCTCAGATTATCATCTTGTGCTTTCCCTCTATGTTAGCATTTATACCACTTGCATTTCATTAGTGTAGAAACATGCCATCATAAGCTGTTTACCTATCTGTCCTTTCCAATTGATAATATGACCCATGAAGTCAAAGAGGGTTCTTATTTATTATTCTATCTCTGATAATCAACTAATACAGTGCCTGATAACAGTAAGAATTTAATAAATATTTGCTGAATGGATAAATGAAAAAACAGTTTCTTATCCTTTTTCAAGATAGATTTATTCTAAGCCCTCCTCAAAGAAGTGGATTAATGGTAGGACAATGCTAGTTTAGGTTCAGGAATTTCAATTTATTCCACATTTTACATTTTACAAACTGAATGTTTTGAGTATAACCATATCAAATCAACAAATTTAAATTATTTTTAAGAACAAGTCACTTTTTGATTCCTGGAGGTTTCAGAATACTTTTGGGGGAACATTTTAAGCAAATAGTATTTTACTAACTTAAGTCCAAGTTTAAGTACAGCATTGGTTACTGGTTCACTGGAACTTGATATTTGGCACAGTAGGTATCAGAGAAGATTTTATCTACTACAAAAAACATAAGCATTACACTAAGATCAGGACCCCGTAACTCCATAAACAGCACAAAGTAGAGATGGATCCAGATTTGGAACCAAGGTTTGGAATGGTGGTAGGGAATAGAGGTCAAAAAGCTGGTGATTTTCAATATGTTAAAAAATAAAACTATGTTTTTGTTTCTTGGATATAAGGTATTATCATTGTCTAATGGCCTATCTACATGCTATCATATTCATAAAACACCAATCCAAGTCAGACACAGAGAAGAAAATCAGAAAGCATGCTGTTTTTACCAATTCTCACAAAGCAATAAAAGATAATTGTCAGAAATGGATGAGGAAATGTGTAGGTGAGAAAATTATGATTTTTATAAAACAAAGATTAAATATATTCCCAAAAGGTTAGATAAAATTATACTCAATACAATAGCTTCTGCACAATTTTTCCCCATTTCTACAAAAATTCTAGACTACCTTTAATTTTCCTCTTTCCTTTTTTTTAAATGATTTATTTATTTATGCATACAAGAGCTGTGGTATAAGCCAGAGGTGTGGTGGGGGTGTGGGGGAGGGTGAAAGGATTCACCAGAGACAGAGTGGGGAGCAGAACAGGTGGATCTACTGAAATATACTGCTAAGGGGAACAGCTGGTGAGATAGGAGAGGTCTGCTGCACCATGTGTTGTAGCTCCCTGGCCAGGGATCATCAAACATGTGCTGATAGCTTCACAGTGCTGAGACTTAACCCCTTGCACCACCAGGGAGGTCCTTTCCTCTTTTCTTTATTTTTAGATCTAACAGACTGTTTTACTGGGTCTTTTCTTTTAAATACAATTCTAGAATATACAATTCATTTCAAGTCCTTTCTTATGTAACTCAATCTACCATCTCTGCTACTTTAGGATCCCTATGCATTAACCTGATTATCAAAAAGAAGACCACAGAGTACAGCAACACAGGTAAGAATTCACATTTGGCAAACAGACATTTAAGAAAAAATTACAGCTATTCCTTTCTTAGGTTTTTATCATATCCTAAACAACTGAATATAAATTTTAGTGGTGAAATATAAATGTGAACATTAGTTTATATTCTGCTATAGATGAACAACAGTAAGAGCCAAAATTTGAAGAAAAAAATTTAAAAATTGGATATGGTGGTTGTAGTGGTGAGAGTAGTGTGGTCACACACACCTGAACATGAGTGACCTATAACCCTAAATGGAGATAATTTTGAAAAGTATTAGTCATATATTTCTCTTCTTTTGAAATAGATAAAATATAATAAATTCCAACAAGCATATGAATAAAAATAATCTTGAATTATGACATATCTGAATAATTTCCTTGGTTTCTTACTTTCTGGGTGAACTATTTAGATATTTAGATATAAAGAACTATAGATAAACTATTCAGATAATTCAGTTAAGTGATTTGCTAGAGACCTGAACTATTGATACACTTATTAAAGCCATTGTTGCTAAAACACTTTAATCAATGCAGAATCCAATGCAGAAAAATATCATGAGGCTTACTCCATAGACCGTAAAAGAACAAAAGGAATTATTTTTGTTTTTTTTTTTTGTCACAGATCAAAAGGTAAGCAACCACATCATTGCAGCACACTGCTGCCTCTGAATTAATTTAGTTTCTTTATGACTGATTTGACTCTTTTTTTGTCATTGTTCAAGTCACTTCCTACCATGGTTAGGCTTTTGATGTCTAACTCTTTTTTTTCAGACTACTGGAATACTGGCAATCTCCTAAATAAAGAATGCTTTTGAGTTATTTCCAAGTGAAATACACAATCTATCGGTGCTGCCTTCTACATACAGATGGATAAATAAAAGTCTTAACTAATTTTAATGAAATACTTGACCAAAATGTCATTAACAAACGCAGAAATTACAGAGGAAAAATTTATGTTCATGGATTATACTATTACAATCATTAAATATAAAGGGAGTGAAAGAACTTATTATGCCAGAGCATATAAAATAGAAACTACCAAACTTTCAATTTCAGAACAGAAAAGGGGAAAGCAAGTTGGAAATAGGTAAAGCAATTTGTCAAAGGATATCCGGCTAAGAAGGTGACAGTGAAATGAGTTTGCCAAGTTAATAGAGTTAGTCTGAGAGATCATGCCTTCTATCTTCTACATCTACAACTTTCAGCAGCTTATCCCTTTCCCATTTCTCCACCCTTCCCAAAACCCTTCAGTTCTTTTGTTTTACCTTTTGAGTAAAGGTTTTATACCTTTTAACTTTTAATCAGTAAAACTGATATAAATAATCATTTTGTATTCAATATAACATTTCTGTACTTGCTTAAAAAAATGGTTTATACAAAAGGGCTCTTTAATTTCATGCAGCATAAACGTTTTCAAGTGGTTGTTATAGTGATTTTGCTTGAATTCATCATAGCAAAAGGCAAAAAGATAAATCTATCAATAAGTATACAAATTTTCTAGTCAGTTTTCTCATTTGAAACATTAGGATAAAATTATCTACCTCACTGTTGGTGGAACTAATAAATGATTATGTCAAGGCCATTAGAAAACATGCCTGGACTATAGCAGGTGATATTATTATAGAAGGAGACACAATGTTTTTACTGTACATGGGTAAAGGGTGACAAGTTAGATACTGTATGTGTATAATAACACAAGCAAATATCATCACTATGAAGGAAAAGAACATAGGATGAAATTTAAAAGACAAGTTTATAGGATAAATTCAGTTCAATCTTTACATTCACTTAGGATGAAACATCACAGTTTTATTTCAATCAAGCATCTGCGTAGGAAGGACATTCTATTTACAAAATTTATTTATGTGGTGGCTTCTTTTTGACAGCTGAATTTGAACTTTAAAAGTCTTTATTTCTAGGGATGTATTAAATGTGGTTTAAGGGTATTTAGTAATGACATCACACAATCATAAGGACAATCACATACTTGACAGAGAATATTAAAGATACTGTTTCCAAGTTAACATAATTTTTAAAAAAATCCTAAATCATAGTCAATCTCCCTTCTCTAGACTTTCTTCCTATAACCACCCCCACCCCAATGGTACTTTTCATTCGATTTCTCCCTACAGTCTCCGATATTAAGCGTCATTTCCTATTTTATCTCCCTTGTGATTCTTCAAAATTTCTCACTCCAATAAAATATCTCTTCAATTATATAGCCATTGCACTCATTCTTTAACCAGATTTCCAGTGTATTCAGTAACTATCACTCCTTAGAACTGATATCCCCAAAGCACCCAATGACCTTTTAATCATTAACCCAAGTGGGCTTTTGTTTTGGCCCTGGAGAATATGGTCATCTCTGTTTTAAAAATTGCACTTTTCTCACTAAACTCTGCTAAAGTCTTCCTTATTATTTTAGGCTCTGATTCTTCCACCTTGGCTCTGATTCAGCCTTGTCTTGTTCTGTTTCTCTAATACTTCACTTGCAATGATAACCCAAAATCATAGCTTCAATTCCTGTCCATGTACATTACTGTGATATCTATATCATCAGTTAGGTGTGACCTAGAGGTAAACTTCTTTCCCACATTTCTAATTTCCAAATACAACTATCTCCAGTCTACTCCCTCCCCTCTACCAGTTACAGCACACCTTTAAGGATATACTTTGAAGGTGGCAATGTGTATTGCTTTGAGTGCAACAATTTTATGAGTTCAAATCCTGCTTTGCCTCTACAAGTTGTCTGATAGTAGGCAAGCACATGTCCTGTTAAAGTGTAAATTTTCCAATTTGCAAAATGAGGAAGAGACTACCTACTACAGGATGATTATTGAAAGCCGGTACATAATTTATGCAAATTATTTGCCACAGTGAAAGGTCATGTTGTAAGTATTCAGTAACATTATACACTCTGATTTTAATTATCTCACTTATCAACTAAGTATTATTAATAAGAGGAAAAATGACTTGGCCCAAGGCCAGAAATAAAGTGATCCTCATGTCAAACAGCATTTATTATTCTATAAAAAAATCTCAATTTGTATATCAAACATGGAGACAGCTATGTTAAAATGGACAGAGTACTGAGTTAGTGTCAAGAGAACTGGATGTGAAAAGAAGCTTCAAAATGTAAAGCGATGTGAACTGAAGTAGTGACTAAAGTCAGTGAATATTAAATTATTTACTTATAAAACAAAAAAAACTGATAAACTGAACAACAAGGACTCTAAAATTCAGTGATGCGTGGGGAGCTTATATGGTGTTTCCAAAAACTCATTCTTCACTTCTCCCTCCAATTTTTTCCTGTTTTATTTTCCCTTTCTAATAAATAAAAACAGCCGTCTTCCTGAACACCTATGCTAGACTTTCACAAACTGCCTCAAATCTTCCCCTTATCAGAATACCATTCAACCAGGTGCTAAAGCCAAAAATCATGATTCACAAGCAACACCTGTTGTTGTGTTGTTGTTGCTTTTTTTAACCTGGCACTGACAAACTTAAACCTTAATAGCAATTTTGGGCTTGGTCTACTGGTCAATACATTGGGTACTTCCATCATCTATAAAATAAATATAAACTTGGGCCTCCCTGGTGGAGTAATGGGTGAAGCGCAGCACTGTGAAGCTGTCCGGAGCCACTGCAGCACAAGTTCAATACCTGGCCAAGGAGTTTCAACCATGGCACAGCAGACCTCTCCTGCCTCACCCACTGCTCCCCTCAGCAGTGTACTTCAGTAGATCCGCCTGTTCTGCTCCCGCTGTCTCTGGTGAATCCTCTCACAACCCGACATGCCTGGCCTACACCCCAGCTTGTATGCATAAATAAATAAATAAATATTTTAAAGTAAATAAATCCAAACTTTACAACTCCGTTTTTTAGGAATTCTACCATCTGATCTCAATTTGCCTTTTTGATATTATTTCCGACAACTTCTCTGCAGGCACAAACTACCCAGGCAAATAGAAAACGGTAGTTCTCTTTATGCATGCATGACATGTTCTTCCTTTCATATGTTCATATAATCCACTCTGCCTGCATGTCCTTCCTGATATTGAATGTCTAAATACACCCCTGATTTTTGCAGGCTGCCTCTTCAGAACCCATGCCCCCTTACCCATCGCACTGAAGTAGACCATGCATTCCCACTAAAGCAGCCTCAAACTCTTCCCCATGCAGCTGCATACTCAGGGAAAATTAAGGCCCATTTCCACCTACAGGGATGAGCCTTGGGTCATGAATGTTCATTATGCACACTCCTTCACTGTATACATAACTCAACAGTAAACATGTATCCTAGGGACTCCAATCAAGGTAGGTCTATGAACAGTTTCTTGAAATACTGTGGCAGTATTTCTTCTCCTAGAGATTGTAACACACAGCTGTGAGTCAGAATTCACTCTTGACACCTACTGCCAAACATGGAAAAAAGCAGAGCTGATAGCATCAGTAATAGAGCAGAGGCACTGAATGAACCGTATCTGTTCTGTATTCTTCAACTACTTCAGCAACATGAACCAATATTTTCCCTGTATTAATACACTTTGGTTACCTACTTACAGGCAAAAACATTTTAAATTGAAATACACATACTTCATGACCAAATGCAAAGAAAACACCAGAGGAGAAAATTTCTCCTTTAAAATTACATAGTTTTTAATATGCATTTTTAGGCCATTTACATTCTATCTATACATCTATAAAGTACATAGTTTTTTTGTTTGTCATTGCAGCTTCACTAGAGCACAAGCCCATTCCCATTGATGCCAGATACATGTTTAATTAATCCTGGTGACTTTCACAATGCTTTATCATTCTAATATTTTTATAATTAAAAATATTAAGAGATAAGTGTACAGTAGATATTGGATGAATATTAATATTTTTCATAGCTTCAATATCTGTGTTCCTTTAATTACTGGTTTAAAATTAATTGTAAAGAAAAAAATCCTAAATGATATGTGTTCCAAATTCTACAAAGTCACTGTAAACATTTTCAAACAATTAGGTATTGGATAGACCATAACTAAATAAACAATTCCTAAATTGAAATTATAAACATGCTTTTAGTAGAATCCCTGTACCATCATGTTTCTTAATAAATCTCAAATACAGTAGTAAAAATATATTAAAATTCTACCCAGAAAATTTTTATCTCTATTGGCTTTTATTATTCCATTTCTTCTATTCACTATCATTTCATTTTGCATAAGTACAATTTTCTCAGGTCCATTTGAAAGTGTTCCAGGCACAGATTTTCATTATTCATCAATAAGAAGACTTCAGTTCTAATTGCTTTGACAGCTTTGCTTTAAATCTTTCATATTCTCATTCATGCTAATCAAATGAGCAAGTCTTTGTCAAGCCAGAGCGTAGTTGCAGGCCCTTTTATTAAATCAAATGCTTTACTATGTGGAGGGCTTTGAGGAACAAATAATCTATTTTACAAGATTTAAATGATAATACTTTAAACAAACTCCAACCACGAAATAAAATAATGGGAATTGAAATATGTGCGTGTGTTTGTGTGTCCTTCATACATAATGTCAGACATATATATCATTGAAATAATAATTATTTAAATACTTATACAAATTGATAACCATGGCAATCTATATCTAAATAATGAAAAACCTAAGATTTGTATCAAATGTATCTTCCGTAAATGTTTAGAATGTGTAGGATCAACTTTCCTAGTAAGATATTTGCCTTTCTCTTTAATATTTACAGGACACTACACATGAAAAGATCAAGGTGGTTAGTACTGGTTTTAACAACTTACTATTATTACACTCATGATATAGACAGAGATGATGAAGATGAGTGAGTTACAAGTATTATTTCACTAAATTATAGTAACTAGGTCCGAAAGAGGGAAAATAAATCACAAGGATTATACCTTTTCTTTTTATGCTTCATAATTGAAACATTCCTGCTGGCAAAATAAATAAATAAATAAATAGAAACAAAACAGCAAAGAGAAACACATGACCTACAGGATAGAGAGGACATATACACATACACTTCAAAATCATGAAGTGCAGAAGTATAAAATGAAAATAGTCCCCACAAGAAGACCACACAACCATTTTCTCAGTCCATGCACTTGAAATATAGGGGATTTCTAACGAAAAGAAAAACTGTGGTACCTAAACTATTCTTGAATTACCCTGTAAGGGAAGATATTTAAAGGCCCACACTTTAGCCAACATCATGTAAAAGTGATCAGTAAGTCAGTATCACATGAGTAATAGTAGACATTATTCCAAATGAGTTTTTTATGACTATATTGTCATTTTGAATATTCAGAATAAAGGTAGGTGTGGTCTGAAGTGTTAAAGTAGGTACATATACTACTCCTGGTATTCAAGGAGGTCACTAGTATGGACAAGAAGGAAGAAAAAAGATGTCTACCAACTTCCATCTCACCAAGGAGCATGGGCAATATGGGTACTGCAACTGACACCTGAATTAAGTTTCAGAGGGACAGGAACCACACATGTGTTATCAACCACCAAATTAACAGGGCCCAATAACATTTCTTTACTGGATGAAAGAATTCTGTGAACCACACATGGCCTCAGATTTGCAGATAAATCAAAATGTGGATCTATGTTGTGAGAATTAAGAGAACCCCTATTCACAAATCTTAGAAAGGGAATGTGAAGTTAATCTTCTGGATTCTGTTTTAAGAAAGTGATTAATCAGACACTCCCTGAAACCCATTCTTCATTATCAGCCTGTGTAAAAGCTTCTTAACTTCCTCAAATCAAATGACCATTGTAAATAAAGCATTATTCCTAAAGTTTATCCAGTTCTTTCATTTTTCCAAAACTTTTAGCCATCATATGTTATTCAGTTAAAAGATAAGAGTACATTTTCAGTACATGAAAAAATCACGAAGGGTAACATTCAATGTGGGCCTAGATGTGATTCAAGAAAGTGAGAGTCCCTGGATGTAGTTCACAAAAAAACGCATAAATTTCAAGTTACTTTTAAGCAGCAGCGTTCAATCATTTATCAATTATTGAGGACAATCACATCACCAATATAGGTCAGCAGCTTAAAAATAGAGAATAACATATAACATACCTGCCATCACAATCTAGTGAGCATAAAGTACAAGTTAGCAGTGAATTATGATACTTTAAATGGAAATTTGATGATGAAATACATAGACTATTACTGGAATTCAGAACAAATACCGTGCATGAGATTGGAATAGGCTTCTTTGCGTTTACATTTGAATTGAATCCTGGAAGTACTCACTGTAAAAAATAAATAAATAAAAAAGAATTGACAGCTTGTCTCTCCATGTCAATGAAGAAAGGTCTGCAATGGCAGACTCTAGGATTAGCAAAACAAAATGTACACATTTGCCAAGAGAGGATTGCAGAGGTGTCTAGTACCCTGGATAGCTCCCTAGCATCAAAGGTGACTTAGGTTTACTAAATTGGAATAGGAAGTAAAGGACCTCCAGAACTTCAAATTGGCCAATCTGACTTAGATTCAAATTAAAACTATGACTTTTGGGCCTCCCTGGTGGCTCACGGATTAAGCACAGCACCATGAAGCTATCCAGAGCTACTGCAACATGAGTTGGATACACTGCCAGGGAGAGTCCCACATGGCATAGCAAACCTCTCCTGCCTTGCCCGCTGCTCCCCTCAGGAGTGTATTTCCATCGATTTGCCTGTTCTGCTCCCCACTCTGTCCCTGGTGAATACTCTCACCACCCTACACCTTTGTCCTACACCCCAGCTTGCATGCATAAATAAATAAATCTTAAAAAAAATAATAATACACAAATAGTGCTGGGCCCCCTCTCTTAAACTGAGAATAAAGAGAACATACACCATTTCAAACCTTGTCTACATTTCATAATTTTGAATGACTACAGCAACAGAAATCAAGATATAATCTAGACAGCCTAGCACATCACAGAATAGTTTGTTCCCTCATCTCTAAAATACACAAAATAGGGCCTCCCTGGTCGCACAAAAGGTTAAGCACAGCACTATGAAGCTATCCATAGCCACTGCAGCAAAAGTTCGATACCAGGCCAGGAAGCTTCCCATGTGGCACAGCAGACATCTCCTTCCTCACGCGCTGCTCCCCTCAGCAGTGTATGTCAGTCAGTCTACCTGTTCTGCTCCCCACTCTGTCTCTGGTGAATCCTCTCTCACACACACACACACCCGACACACACACCGCTGACCTACACCCCAGCTCTTATATGCATAAATAAATGAATCTTTAAAAAAAAAAAGGTCAACCTTTATACATCGTTCATATTTTCTGCTCCACACGGTACTTCAATGAGGTCCAGCCTCAGTTAATGACTGTCCAGTTAAATATACACTTATCTATTGCTCCCCAATCAACAGAAAATATTGTACAGGAATTGGAAAATAAATTTAAGATGAAAATTGTCTGATGGAAAGGGTAATATTTTTCATACTTATGTAGTCAGACCTTAGTTATCACTACGAGTTGAGGAAGGTACTTACACAAAATGAGCAGAACAAAGTCTTTAAGTTTCATTATAAAATACAGCAATTCTCCAACTTCAGAGTGCACACAAATTATATAGAAGACTCCATGTAATAGTTCCTGATTCAATCAGTGTGTTGTGGAGTCATTTAAATTTTGGCATTTTAACAAATTCACAGATGTTGCTGCTGCTGCAACCACAGATTAAAAACTATTGCTCTCGGTTAAGATTTTGCCATTAGAAAATATTTCCTTATAAATGATGTTTAGATTTTATTTAGTATCACAATATATTTATGGTATTCAAAATTTTAATCAGTTTATTAGAACTTAAAATTTATAACACTGTGTAAATAATGCAAAACCAAAAGGTAGATCTTAAATTAATCTAGGTATATGATAAGAACTTAGTCAAACAGCTAATTTCATCTGTCATTAATCTGTGCAAAAATCTTTTTAAAAAATTTTAATATACTACAGAATCTAGTAAATATTTTCATTGCTGCTTTTTGACAATTTATTCAACATTATAAGCTGTTTATGATGGAATGTTGTCATCTAAAAATAACTGACAAAAGTATGTTGATACTGTATCAAATTCAGTTTAGACTGGCCAGCTTTACTTTTTTTTATTATGTTTAGTTTAAGCTACATGAAGTATGTTTCTTTTTTATAGTGTTTTTCCTCCATCTCCCAATCTTTTTTCACCGCTTCTCCCACCCTGGACTTCATGTTTTATTGTTAGCTGACACTCTTTCACAGTGAAGATAATATTGCTGATATAAGTGTATGTCCTCAATATAAAGCATAGATTTTGTCACTATCCAATAGGGAAATCACACAGATGCTATCAATCATATAGAAGAGAATACATTATCAAAGTGTTACACCTGTGACAGAGAGTCCAGAATCAAATTCAAGAGACACCTATTACCAGATAGGCTGGTTTATACTCTATCTATATTAGAAATCATCCCATTGCTGCATGAATATGAAATCAGTGATTTAACAGGCTTTCACATTTGTAATAAATCTTATCTATTACTGTCAACCAAATATATGTAACAAAATATTTCAATTCTACTAATCTGAAAGTAATCCTATTCTTTTACGTATTGAAGGAAGTATCTAGTATTTGCACTATTTCTTTATTGTCACGACATACTTCTAGAGTAGTATAGTGTGTAGGTAGGCTCAAAGACAATTCCGATGTTTCCCTTTGTGGCATTAGAATGAAAAAATACATTTTAAACAGTTCTGCATTTGCCTAAAAGCAACCATATATACAAAGTTAAATAATTTAGAGTATTTAGAGCCAGGACTTGCGCCTATTATTAGCAAAATCTACTTACCAGAATATAGTTAAAGGATTTTTAAAATTGGTAATGCAATTTTAAAAGTTCCACACAGGCCCTGTATCATAGGTCTATGTTCATGGAAAATAATGAAAGGATAAATTAACTCTCATGTGGATATACTCTAATAATTTTCAAATAAAATTATTTTAGAAAAGTGTTATTTAATGGGTCATACATTTTATAAGAAGAATAAAATACTAGACTCTCAATGAACGTTCATGACAAATACTATGATTCTTTCACCATTACTTTTTCATTTAGAGCAAATCTCAAAAGAGTTGGTTAAGGAAGTACCTAAAACACTTTGCTACATTGTCATTAATATCAAACTAAATGCTTTAGTGTAATGTAATATATTTATATTTACAGTAAGCTCTACAAATACGTCAAGCATTTTTGCTTATTGAAAGACACTACACTGTCAAAGATCCATCTTCTCAGGTGCAGATGTGTTGACAATTTCTAGAACAGTGTGTACAAAATGCTGTACATTAAAAACAGATTCACCTTGCACTTTTCACAACAAATTCACTTTGTAACACCTAGATGTATTTCACAACGAACTTATCTTCCCATAGGTCTCCTGTTGCTTTCTATAATTGGATCCTCTGACTTATTCTCATTCACAACCACTAATTCTATTTATCCTTTAAGATCAAAACTTAGCAAGTCTTATCCATACCCTGAAAGCTTTTTTCAGACAAAACCCAGTATGAAATCCATTTTTCATGTTCTGAACTCCTCCTCATTATACATGCAATCTCTTATTGACGTGGCGTTGTTAACTCTGTTCAAGCATGAGCATCAAATTCATCCCAACTGGACAGTAAACTCATGAAGGGCAGGAAGTAAGGGATTCTAAGATTCTCCACCTTGTGGTCTACTTCATCATGGTGAGTAACAAAATGTAATAAAGTACTAATAACTACTGATGTAAAAATATAATAAATGTTTAATTTCCTATCACATGAGTTTAATGTAAACAAATGTCCTATACTCAGGCAATGCATCATTAAAATAAACTATTATTGATTCTCTGGCAATGTCAAAGAACAAAATGTTAATAAATAGGACATTTTAATGCTAGCAATAAGACAATTCGTCAAATAGTTTTTTATTCCACATTATCTCTACATTCCAATGATTCAAGAAAGTTACAGTAACAACCCTCAGAGTGGGACTCTCAATCTGAGCTTTAAGCTAACATACATAGCTGCACATGCTCCAATGCTGACAATGCATTTTAACCCAACAGGAATCTAAGTCAAAATAACAAATCCTTTCCTATGTCTTGTCTTCAAAATTACTGTTAAGGAAAGTTATTTTCTCACTGGGGTGGGGGGGGGCGGAACACAACAGTTGGTATGCTTTGATCAAACTAAGGGGCTTCATAATTAATAGCAAATGAAGACAAATCACTCTGCTACGAGATTGACCAGTTTACCTCTTTCTTCTCTGTGAAATTATTAAAGGGGTGGTTACAACATGGAATTTCCATGTTTTCAAAACACTGTGCTAGGCAGGCACTTAGAGACATCCAATTTAAAATAATGACATTCTTCTACTACCACATTCACAACCCAGTCATCATAACCCATACAAATTGGTTGCTACCTTTAAGAAGATTCATAAATTTGTTAAAACATAGTTGGTAGACTCTGTACCAAGTCATATCTAACTTGCAAATTATGTTTTCTGAATTTGCACCTGTTATAAGGTAAATTGAGAAAGAGAAACTGAAACTGCTTTGCAGTCGTGGTTAACAGTATTTGGGGTCTTAACAGCTACTTTCTGATGAATCAATATAAAATCACCTAGGTCTTTACTTCGCTTTTCTCCCCAAGGCTTTTAATAAAACAAGCTTTAGAGAAAATGTGCTCCCACATTTTGGGGAGTAGGGATGGAGGATAAGGTACATTTCCGTGGGAAGGTATTCAACTGTAAAGATAATAGAAATGGAAGCTGCTGAAACCAAGTGGTGCTTTCTATCTGTAGGGCATTTTGATGACCTGAAAGGTAAGAGGAGTGAAGAATAAGAAGTACATGAAAATATTAAAGCTCAAGAGATAGGTGGCTTATAAGAAACTCTGCTTTCTAACTGTTAAAAAAAAAAAAGTGATTTCCTGACTTCCTTCATCTCTTGGTCCAGGTTCCCACGGAAAAGGAGGGGTTAAAAAAAAAAAGCAGAATTGTTCTTAATTCTGAGAAGAGAGAGAAAGGAAAGGGGAAGAGAGAGAGAAAGGAGGGGGCAGAGAGAAGCTCAGGATACACCAAGGGAAACCCCGTGAAATTTCACAACTCTTTGCCATAAATAGCCTTTCTTCTCACTCTGGATACCTCCTCCTTTACAACGGCAAGGCTCAGCCTCCAGGCGCACAGAAGCACCATTCACAAAACCCTCCGCCACCCCTTCGTGCACCCCTACTCCTCGATGGCACCGTGTGTACGAGTCCCTGAAACACGAGCCAAAAGATGTGGGGACTCAAGGGGCCACGGTTTCAGTTCAGGACTAATTTTCCTTTCAGGTGAACCAACGCATTGATTAGTCAGGGGCAGGCGCGCGCGCGCGCGGGCACACACTCGCGCGCGCGCGCGGACACACACACACACACACACACACACACACACACACACACACACACACACACGCACGCTCCCAGGAGCCCTTGACGCGCCACCACAAAGCAATTTGTTCACTCGAAGTCGCTGCCTTTCCTGCCGCCGCTGGGGAGGGTCCCGCCTCCAATCCGGGAACCGGCGCCAGAGGACAGGCGGGCGGCGGCAGGAGGCGGGCCGGCTCCGGCACTGCGGCTCCCGAGAGCGCCGCTCCCCCCTCCCCCCGCCCCCGCGCGGGCCGCCGGGAGTCCGCAGCCCGGGGCTCCGGCGCCGGCCGGCCGTCCCTACCTGCGGGACACGAGCGGCGAGGGAGGGGAGCCGCCCGGAGCCTGCGCCAACTCTTGCCTCGTTGGCCAGACGCGCTCCGCATCGCCCTTTGGGAGCGAAGCGCTCGGGCGCGCGGGGAAAAGGCCACGCAGCGCGCCCGGAGTCTCGGGTCGCGACCGGGGCGCCCGTCCGCCTCCCCCTCCCTCCCGCCCCGCCGGCCAGGTTCTGCGCTGTGCACGCCTCCCGCGGCCGGCGCCCGGGCCTGGGCGGGGGCTGCAGCGGGGCGGCCAGGGCACGGCGGGGTCACCTGCCGGGCGGTCCTCCCCGCGTCCGCCCGGGGCCGACCGGGCTCAGCAGCGACTCGACGCGCGACCCGCCAGGCGCGGGGGCCCCGGGGGCGGTACTACCTTGAGGGCTCCCGCCGCTGGTTAAGGCTCCTCTCTGGCGCTTGGGGATTTATGTCTTCGGGGCACAGGGGTGTCTTTCTGGCTCCCCTCCTCTGCCCTCCTCCCTCCCCTTTCGGCTGTTGGGCTCCTTTCCACTCCGGGTAGCAGAGTCGAGCTGCGTTATTTAATAATCCTCCTGCTCCTCCAGCCTGCGCCAGCAGAGCTGCTTTGCTTGAGCCACCGCTTCCCAGTCAGTCATGTTGTTGAGAGAGCGAGAGCGAGCGAGCGAGCGAGGAGGGCGGGGGGAGAGCGGGCGAGCGAGCGAGCGGGAGGCAGGCGGATTGACAGTCCTTCGGCGACTGTTTGTGGTGCGAGAGCGCGGAGCAGAGCCAGCGGAGGGCAGGGGAGGGACGTGGGGAGGTGCTTCCAAGTGTGTGAGTGCGCCGAGTGTAACTGTGTGGGGAGCCCGGAGGACACCTCCCGGGCAGGCCGTGCTCCCCAACTGCGGGGAGGGCGGCGGCAAGCGTGGCCTTTATAGGAATAGTGGGGTGGGGGAGCGAGGGCTGTGGGCTGGGTCGGGGCGTCTTCGAGGGCGTTGCCGGACCAACTGCGTCCCGGGTTAGCACGCACGCACACTCACACACGGATGCGAGCACACCCACTCTGGGCCGACCGGTGAGTTTTCGTTCTAGGGGAAGCCGAGTCCCGTGGTGCTGACTAGACTTTCCTGCTGGCCCATCATGTGCTAACCTGGAGTCCAAGTGCATTGGCAGGTCCAGACCAGAGAAGAGTGGGAGTCCGAAGCGCTGGGAAGAGACCGGGAGGATGCTGAAAATGCAGTTATCTTTCCTGTCTAAACCACCAGTGTTATCTTTTCTCTTCCAGCTCCCTAGCAGGAAATTGTCAGGTTCTTCCTCCTCTTTTCCTTTTTACACAACCATTTACATTCTATCTGGTCTCTTTCCTCCAAGGTAACAAGGAAAAAATACTTCTGTCCTCCAACCAGGTCACACGTCCCAGGAGCCCTTTACAAAAATCAGTTCTTCTGTAGGAGAGTGGAAATATTGGGACTGTGACTTAGCGTGGAACTTGTATTCCTACACAAAGGTCCTATCCACAACAGGGAAATTGCAAACAGAACCAGCTATCATTTTGACATCATTTGACAGATGGCCCCCTGGAGAAAATTTGCCAGTTTAAAGATGGTAAAGATTTCTGATGCATGGTGCTGTTGCTTACCTAATTTAATTTCCCTTTATCCTCTTTCCCCTTGCACTGCTTCATTTCCTTTTAGGTTTGCACTGGGTACTGAAGTCATTCCCATCCATCCCATTTTTCATCTCCACTCCTATAAATTTATGTCTTTAGCAGGCAATACAGCAGATGGAGTGTAAGTCTCCGTGTGCATGTCTGTGTGTGAAAGGAGAAAATAAAAGTAACATTTTTTAATAAATTGGGGAAAAATGTATTCACCAAAATCACCAAAAGACAGTATATTTTTTGAAGGAAATGCTTGAAATAGCTGGTGGGTTACAGGTCAAAATACACAAGATGGTTCATTACTTGTTCTGCATAATGTTAGAACTTTTGGTACTCCCTAAAGAGAAAAATGGAAGGGAGATTTGGCAAAAAGAGAAAATGATTGTGAGATGGGTGTACTTTTTGATGAGACAGACTCATCAAGTCTGTCCTCCATGCCTTTCCCTAGCTCCACAAAACATTATGTGCAGGTAGATTTGCCGTGGAAACTGGCGAATGGGCAGAGCTTATTCCACTTAACCGTGTCTGCAGATGCCACAGCTGGAGTGACTGCTGACATCTAGTTTACACTGACCTAATCCTAGGGTGGGGATGGACTGTCAGTGCATGACCCCAAAGACAGACACCCTGAAAGAAAGAAACAAGAGCTAGAAAGGACCACATCACACAAAACAGATTCTGAAAGGTTACACAATAAATTTAAAATGTCAGACAAACTTATTGAAATTCTTTTTTGCAAAATAAATACAAAAATTACCCTAAAAAATTTATACCATTAAAGAACAAAGGCTAATACCTCCCTAGAAAGATATGCAGAGACTATCTGCTGATAGTTTTCCAAAGGAAACAAATGTAAATGATCAATAAACATATTAAGAAGTCCAATCTCGCGGATAATGCACACACAATGAATGTGTAAATCTGCAGTAAAATAATAACAAAATAACATAATTGACCTGTTCGATTGAGAGAAAAAGGAGAACAACCATTAGCATTTTCTAGTTTGTATGGAAATGGAAACCTACAGATAATAGTCAACAGAGAAAATACTTTCTAACTCATCTAGTGGTCCAAAGGACTTTATCTTTGTAATCTTGTGCAATACATTTCTATGCTTCTTTCAAGATGTGTGTGTGTATTCTAAATAAACTATAAATAACCTAATTGGCTATGATATGACTTTTGAAATATGATTATAAATGTAAAAATTGAGGTATCCTTTTTGAATTAGTGGTTGATGTGTATTTTGGCAAGGGAACAACACTGCTTTGGAGGAATACCTCTATTAATTTTTTTTTTTCCACAGAGGTGACAAAAGGAAGTTAAGACATTTAAGAGGCTAGGGAGGAGGTGGCAAGGTTGATAACAGCACATCGTCTCATGATCTTATTAGTAATTCATGACCACTGCTATGTCTTCAGGTTTTGCTCATATGCTGGCCCATTAGAAATTCTTGATATATTTTAACTTTTCACTTTGATTTTCCGTTCCCATAAATTTTCCATATCTCATACAAAAATTTATTAAATTTATTAAAGTCCCTTAAAAGTGGTTAAATATGTGATCGAAAAGAACAGCAAAAATGGACAATTATATCAATAATATATAAATGACAGCATATTATAGCTTCTTTGATTAAAGCATTGAAAAACAGATGTACTACTAAGAATGTTAAGATTTAATATGTTCATGCCCTTTAAGAAAACTATTATCATTTCTTCAACTTTACGTATCAAACAAGTCAAGTTTTCTAAGGATAGGTGGTTAAATTTAGGACGCATTGATTGAGTAATACAGCTGGAACTCAACCTGAGTTTATCTTATACCACTGTCCACACTGCCTTCCATTCCAGACTCCTGAATTGATTAAAAGTTTTGTTAGGCCTTTTGATGATTTTGAAACAAGCTGATCTATAATCATTTGGTGTTTTCTTTCTACCTCTCTCCTTTTTCTAGTGCAAGAGAGATTTACAAAGTGTTATTTTTTGGGGTTGGACAAGGAAATTAAAAATGTTAACTAAGTTGAACTAAGACACAAAAATAGGAAACTTTTCTCCAAAGTCCTTATTAAAGACAGATCACTATCACTGCAAAACAGAGGTTTGTAAATGAAAGATTCCTGATCTCAGTATGTTCACTAAACAAATAAGCATATAGCTTTTTTAATAATTGTAAATAGACATTTAAAACTGTATTGTCCTCCTTCAAGGACTATGCTCAATCATTTGCAAATATATGGTGATTTTACTGTGGCAGTTCTGTATTTATTCAATCATCATTAATAATAATAATTTTATAATGACTCTATTGCATATTTTAAAATTATACTTTACACAGTTACTTCAAGGGCATTTGTGCTAACCACAGCTAATTGTAATTTTCACACTCTCAATTGCATCCATAATTAGTGAGAACCATGACAATCTGTCAATTGCCTTTATATTAAGGTATTAAATAAAGCCACATTTCTCACTCAATTTTCTAACAATTTTGCTTGACAAAGTCTAGAATTTGTATATGCTAGGCCAAAAAAACCACATGAAAATATAAAACCTAAAACACTTCTGAAAATTCAATTGCTTTTAGCTATTTCATATTTTTGGGGGAAAAAATCTATACTAGAATCACCATTCATAAATTATAATGAGCAACATTTTATGTTATATGAATGCATTATTCTCTTTTAAGATTGTTTAATGTTTCAAATAAAATTTCTCATGTTGCTATGCTTTTGATACAATTTTTGTTGTGATAGGAAAACAGAAAGTTAATAACTCTTTCCAATTTGTTCATTTTCATCTCTTATGCTTGCTTCTGTTTGTTTCCCAAGTGCATTTAACTGGCAAATTCAATGAAGATTTGGCATTGTACCATTTGATGAAAGCAGAAAAATTAGGCTGCCAATTACATGTGTGCCCCTTATGTGCTCTGAATTCCCACTGAAGTGATGAGCCAAATTAGAAATTCTTCAGTAGTTGTACATAAAAAGTAAAATTATAGCCTAGGGAAGGTAAATGGGCTCCTGGACCCAATTTTCAATATGGGAGAGGTAGCAGGAGTATTCTCCAAACATGGGATAAATAATTCTTCAAACATCAGCTGGATTCTAACACTATCTACCTAAAGAGCATCAGATTCCACTGTTAAGGACTTAGCCCCACATGGCTGCACCCTCACACCTTAAGAGGCCAGTCACACCTCTATGTTATTCTCTATTTTCCTCACCAACTGGCTATATTTCAGAGGTTCCCTAGCGCCCCTCCTTGACTTTGTTAATTTACAAGAGTGACTCAGAGAAAGGAAGAAACTTTATACTTACTAGGTTACCAGTATGTAACAAGATATAACTCAGAAACAGTCAGAAGGAAGAGATGCATAGTGCAAGAAATGAGGAAAGGTATATTGAATTCCCATGTCATCTCCAGGAACACCAATCCCCCCTATCTTCACGTGATCATAAACCAGGTAGCTCTCCAATCCCTATACTTTCAGTTTCTGTGGTGGTTTCATCACAAGACCCAGTTGATTTGATCTTCAACCATTGTGAATTATTTGATGTCCAGGTCTTTCCCCACTCCAGAGACTGGGGCTAGGACTGAAAATTTCAACCCTCTAATCTGACCGATTCCTCTGGCAAAGAGCCCCTGTCCTTAGGTGCTTTCTAAAGTCACCTTATGAAGTTAACAACAGACATCCTTATGGCTGTCATCACTTAGAAAATTCCAAAGGTTTTAGGAACTCTGTTTAAGAAAAATGAATGAAGACCAAAACATATATTTCTTATTACTGTTTTTTATACAAAACAATCAGAAAAACCAAGAGATACTGGCACATTACTAGAATCCCATTCAGTCATTAATAGCAATCCAGTCCATTACCATATCATAAGAATATGTCTCTCAGGGTGATGTCATTCCAGTTTGAAGCTTCTTTCCATTCTGTCTGTTTCCAAAAGCAGGAGTGGGCTCAGCAAACATGGCTTTAGCTTTTCAATCATGCAAAATAAAGTGATACTGAATTTTCCTCACCAAATAACCCATTTATTCATCCCTTTACCTACAGCTATTCTATTTACATATAGAATTATCATTTTTATATACACCTAATTTTTTCCCACTTTGGTAGGACATTAGGTTTGTATACTGTGCTGGTCTAAATTGCAAGGGCTAGAGCCTAGCAATTACGTCTTTTGAAATATCTTGCCCACTTAGTGTAAGGTTACACAGGTGCAGAATTAGTAGACTATCTTTACCACCAGGAAATATAGATGCATTTATTGTTAATTCCATTTTATCAGATGAGGTGAAGGCACATCTTGCTTCGTGAGACTCCTAGGAATTACAATCGGACATAACAGTTACAAATGTATTTACAGTGTCTTGTTTAGTATTCCTCCCTGTTTTAGGCATTTGTAGCTGTAATTTATCCTGTGACTACACATCAAGATTGGGTGAGGGGGTCTTTGAAGTGATGTGGAGAAGAAAGTATACCAGAACATTTTCCACTCCCTCTTATCCATATCCACTGGAAAAACAAATCTGTCCAGTGGGTTACAAAATCATATGTACCTCCTCATTTACATGAGTGGGGTACATACTCATTAAGGCATGAAAGTCAGTCCTCATGCTTTTATCCCACCCCCTTTAAGATAACCAAGGTTCCCATTGCCCATCCCAACTCTCTGTCAAATTAGTACTCTAAGTATAATCTCTTTGTGCCCATTTTTGGACATTATCACTTGTAAAATGTGTTCCTTGGTCTCCACAATCAAATCAATGCAGTATCTTCTGTTTTGATTCTTGCATAATATTCTGAACATTGTATCTACTAGCCAATAATCAAAGCCCAGTTCAGAGTTAGTGTCTAACCCTTTCAGGATCCACTTCTGTCTCCTCCCCACCACCCAAGGCTACCAGAATCATCTCATTTGCTAGTTCTGATCATGGTCTTTCCATCAGGGAAGCTGCCAAGAGACCATTTGTAGTCTGTCTCTTTTGTTGGCAGACAGTATAGTTATTGGCATTTTGTGCTTCAGAGGGTACGAGAGGAGTATTTCTAGATTTAGTCCATCTCTGTGTTGCTGCAACACCTCCATGCCCTCATATTTTAAGGCTCAGGCTTAAGCAAACAGATATATCTGTTGACTCTTAACACCCTCCATTCCTGGAAGTGAGTTCTGATGGGCATTGACTTGTACTACTAAAATGGATCCCTCCAAATCACTTAAGGATTTCTGTAGACCTGTGACCCATATGTACACCCCTTTAGTAAGCCAGATTTATCTAACTATATGGCCAAGCCACTGTCCATGAGTCAGCTAACAAATATAGGGTATTTTCCCACCACTCAAATCTACCATTACTGCCAGAAAAAGTGTCAGTGTTCAGGGCAGTTTACCCCAAGGTGTACAAAAGTAGCATATTGAATATTTTAAAGTTGCTTTGGAAATAACCTAAATTAGGAATTTCTCTGACCCTACCTTTCACCTAAAAATAATAATTCTCCAATGTGAAATAAATGTCCAATGTAAAGGGTATACTCTCTGCACCACAAGGAAAGAAGACACATGTCACTACAAAGGCCTGTTCTCCTGTGTAAATAAGTCCAGCTTAGCTCACTAAATTAGTTGTCCAAACCAATAAACTTCTATAATTTTTTTTTATCTAAAAAGTATTTAATCAGTCATTCTGTTCATATCATCTTCATACCCATAAAATTAAATTGTCTTTTTCTACTGTAAATCTGTCTGGGTCCAATTTAGTTATTTTCTACCTATTAGGATTTAGAAGGGTAGATAAGTGTTTGTGACCTAAGAACAGCATGCAATTCAGCCCAAGGAGCTAATCTATTTTTCCCTTCTTCAGTGAGTGTCTTTCCATCTACTGGTTGCAGTGCAATAGCTTTGCAATCAGGATATTGTCCACTCATAGTGAACTAACTGCTATCCACAAACCTAGCAGTTCTTTGTTGGCCAGCTGAGAAGTGGTTGTAGGGCATGACACAGTGGCAAAAGAATCCAGCAGATCCTCACAGAATTCCATAGTCAAGTCCAGGGGGAAAAATAATCCCCTGCTTGTTAGTATGTCCTCCTTGCTTTCCCCAGCAGCAATATTCTGTAAAACTGCTCATTTCGTTCTGGAACTCTTCTGGGCACTGCCATCACCATTCTCTGATATCATTCTAGACATTATGCATATTGTAGTTTTAAAAAATATTTTATGTTCTTTAGTCATTGAAATACTTTCAGTTAACATCTGAAAGCCAGTTAATAAATATTGCTCAAATGGAGATTCTCTTGTCCAAAATTCTAGTACTCTTTGATGGGAAATTCTCACAAGTTGTTGCCATTAACCCCAGTCTAAGCTCCATTTAGGTCTCTAGCACAGAGAAGTTTCCCTACAATTCTTTCAGTCTCTATTTTACATTGTGTGGGCTTAGACAATCTTTTTTTTAAAGGATTTATTTTATTTATCTATGAATACAAGAACTGGGGTCCAGACCAGAGGTACGGGGCCGGGGGTAGTGGTGAGAGGATCCACAAGAGACAGAGTTGGGAGCAGAGCAGGCAGATTGACTGAAATAAAATTCTGAGGGGAGTAGTAGGGGGGACAGGAGAGGTCTGCTGAGCAATGTGGGAAGCTCCCTGGCTGAGGACTGAACTCATGCCACAGTGGCTGGCAACAATCTGATAGCACTGAGACTTAACCCCTGCACCACCAGGGAGGCCCCTCTTAGATAATCTTATTGACTCCCATTTAATATGTCCGTTAACTTTGCTTTCAGGGCATATATTTACATGCCTTTTGTTTTGTGAAGCTAAGTAGGGGACACATTCACCAATCAGAAACAATAACCATTCCCAAAATACAGTCAGCTAAAGGAGATGCAACCACTTGAAACACAGCAAGTCTCATAAGCCTGCAGGCTCTCACATTTTTATTTTCTCTTAACCTAATTTTAGTTCATATCAGGGGATCCATTTATGGGTTTTTGTACAACAGTGATTGGAATATGTATTAAGGAGTCCTGTAAACTTCTCTTCTACACCTCCTGAACAATTTACTTGCTATTGCTTAAAAGTCTTTGGGTTCCCAGTGACAGGTTCAGCCAAGGGACACTGGCCCTCAAGCACAAGCAACTGTTGGTCAGGTTTTTTATTATAATCTCTGCCTTCACACTTATAAATTTTTAAACAGACAACTTGTTTGGGTCATTTTACTATTGGGAGATCAGAAAAGGATCCTTTTGATTCACCTAACCCTTAACACTCTCTGTTAAAGGCTTTGTTTTAACCCCATCAATGTCTTTTTATTCATCCCATTTTTTTAATGGTCATTTAAATATTTCCACCATGCTGAATGGGATCCTGTGACTCTCCCCTTTCTCTTTCCTCTTTGTTTTAACCTTATCATTTTTTAAATTTTTACATCTAGTCCTTAATACAGTGTAAAATTTCCATCCTGCTAAGATTAGTCCCTTGATACTGGCCTTTGACTTTCACCATTCTCTTATTAATCAACCTAATATTTTTATTAGCGTTGCTAAGACCAAGGTAGAGCAGCTGAGAAAACAAATTTGACAAGGCTTCCCAAACTTTTTTATTTTTGCAACAATAATTTTATATGAAGTACCCATGTGAAAGGGGGTTCCCTTAAACACAACATTTAGCATGTCAGCCCTATGGTCTATACTCAATGAACATCAGCTGCTTTATCTGGGGTGTTTCACTTGTCATTCATAGAGGGGGATACAGACAGTTCCCTTTCTCAGGTTGAACAATCTTATAATGGCTTTTGTCCAATCCACCACATTGGCTTTTCCTTCAGGAATAAACTGCTTTGTGGATAAATCATTTATATCCAATTGTGATTTTTCCATAGTGAGCTATGGGTTCTATATCAACCCAAACATGTACTTCTATACATTCAAACCAAAGAAAAAATATCCCCATATTAGTCACTCTCACAAATCATTCAACAAAGTTCCTCAGGAAGCTGATGATACCAATCTATATTCACATTATTCCCTGTGGTTCTAATAGTTCATTGATTTGACGCCCCTGCCCCCCCCCATGCCTACCTCTCAGTTTATTACCTTTTTGTTGACTAGAGGTCTTGCAAGTCCTTTCTGTTGTCCCTGCACAATTTTTACATTGGAGATGCAGCAGATTTCAAGATAGTAGGCAGACCACAAACTCACTAAGATTTGATCTTGCTTTAGCATGAACATATAACCCAGCATTCTCTTTTACTTTTAGTTCAACAATTATAGATAACAATGTCTAAGGGACAAATATTCTGCCTTTTTCTTACTAGTCTGCATTTCTTTTATATCCAGTGAATCAATTTTCTAGCAGTTGGATCAATATCTAACTTCAATCAGCAACTTTTACCTTTAAGATCTGATTAGTTAGCTGTTGTTGTATATCATG
The DNA here is from genome assembly GCA_004024925.1 of Scalopus aquaticus. Lineage (NCBI taxonomy): Eukaryota > Metazoa > Chordata > Mammalia > Eulipotyphla > Talpidae > Scalopus > Scalopus aquaticus. The sequence continues at coordinate 35,082 of PVIJ01009945.1, read as the reverse complement.
GGTAACCATGAGACCACCAAGGAATCAAAGGCTCTTCACCCCTGTCCTTTCATAATTTCTTTTCTCAAACTAAATGTTTTCATGAGCTAGGGCCATTCTAGCATTCTCACTTTTCTGGCACCAAATAAATGTCTGTTTGGGTTTTTTTTCTGTATGCTATATATTCAATGTGAAGAGTGGGGCTCCCTACACATATAAAAATAAATTCTTTGCAACCTGAATGCTCTCCAAGCCTAATCCCTGGGGTTTTATTTTTTTTTTTAATTTTTATTAGTTTTTTAAATGTTTTTGAACATTTTATTTTATTTTTTAATATAATTGTGTTATACACACACACACACACACACACGTGTGTATGTATATATATATATGTCACACCATTGTTCATTTTGTACAACATTTGCTTTCTCCTCTCAGGAATAGTCCCCATAGACTTCGCACCACCAATTTGACCATGCACCATGGTGGCCACACTGGATAGGCAGAACTGATTAAGTCACTGGCTGTTGGTCATTGGTTCACCATCCAGGCTCTTTCCCCATCCCAGAGATCTCAGGGAGGGGGTGGGTATGAAACTAAAATTTACAACCTTTTATTCAAAAAAGTTGGTTCCCCTCACAACCAGTCCCTATTTTTTTTAGGTGGAGGTTCAAAGTCACCTCATTAACATAACAAAAGACATCTCTATAGTTCTCAACTCTGAGGCAATAACAAGAGTTTTAGGAACTCTGTGCCAGAAATAGGGATAAAGATTAAAAATATATTTCTAATTATAAATCAACTAACACAGAAGGTAAGGAAAATAGCTTTTCTTTCAACATTATTACTATAATGAAAATAATAAGATGTTTTAGGAAATAATTAACTTTAAAATATTTGTGATACAAAATTTGTAGATGAGATGAAACAACGTATTAGAAAACAAAATTAAAGTTACATATTTTTCTTTGTCTCATAGCTATTTTTATCTTTCTTTAATTTATCATGTACTCTATCAAAAGTATTTAATTATTATAAAGAAAACCATTTCTCCCCCTTTGCTTAACATAATAGTATAAAATAAATGAAAAAAACATTTAAACATGACATTAACATTCTGAATTTCTCTTGTGTCACTAAAGGTAAATCGTCTTTTTGTGATGTAATATTGAAATAGTTTATAATATGATTGTAATTTGAAATAGTTTATGGGTAGCTGAGAGCTAAGAAGTCATTAATGGAGATCTAAACTTAAGCTTACACTTGTTTCAAGACCAAAGACTGATGAGAAAGTGTAGGTTACTGAAACCAAGTTTAAATGGTTAAATTGGTCTCAGACCCTGTGATCATAAAGGATAGAGAAAATATTTAACTCTCTTTAACTAACTCTCTTTTTATATTTACAGACATTTTATGGTATACTGTATGGGCAATATGAAGCAAACAACCTTGAACTGAGCACTAAGGCCAGCAGGAGACTAAGAACATGAAGGAAGGGACTGTGCTACCCAGAAGCAGGAACCCACCAGCAGACATTCCAAACTCCAGGGCCTCCCTGGTGGCGCAGCGGTAATCGTTGCACTGTCGAGCTGTAGGCAGGCAACTCAGTTCGACACCCAGCCGGGGAGATTCTCACATGGCTTGGAGGATCTCTCCTGCCTCGCCTGCTGTTCCCCTCAGCAGTGTATTTTCCTCGATCTGCCTGTCTGCTCCCCACTGTCTCTGGTGAACCTTCTTGCCGCCCCACGCCTTTGGCCTGTACCCCAGCGTGTATGCATAAATAAATAAATCTTAAAAAAAAAGAAATTAAAAGCTCCAGTTATCTGAAAGAGTCACCATATTTCTTTCTCAAGCAACCCTATGATTTACTGATGAATGTTAGCCAAGTTCATATCCCTTTGCCCCAGCCAGCTTTTCAGTCTATAAAATTTAGCTCCTTTGGCTTCAAACTTGGTCCCCCAAACCTATAAAACTATTTGCCTTCCTCCTTTCAGGAATATAGGCTTGAATTTATCTCCTACTTCCTTGTCATTTGGTTCACAATAAACCTGATTTCTCTTTTCAAATAACTGATGTCATTATCTGATCTAAACACTTGGGGTGGAGGCCACATTGTTTGGTGAAGATGGTAAATGATAGGATTGACTCAGTTCTAGTTCAGGAGAGAAAAAGGATAAATTCAATCTTAATGTACAAAACTCTGTTAATTGAAGCAATCTACCAGGTGGAGAGGTCATAGTGGATAAGAATTTAGATAGAATTATTTTTCAAAAATCTGGCAGTGGTGACTAAGTTTTACTTAGTAAATTTTTTTCTTTTAAAGCAGAAATTCTGCCTGGTGGCAGAACAGCAGTATCAATTCATGCCCCTGCTCTGTGAAGGAAACTAAAGGCCACACAGGTCAACTGACCAGAATTTCAGAGAGGAATACTTGGCAGAAGCTAAACCCAGATGACTGGGTCAATCTATTCACTGCATGAGCTGTCTTTGATCTAGGAACTACACAGGTACTGAGGATTTATCCTATGGGGCAGTCATGGAAGCAAGACTATTCAAGTGAATGTGAGCCACTGTCCTTGTGGCTGGATACCCATGTGCCAGGTTTACAAAGGGATCTAATTCTAAGCCCATTTGATGGTCTGCAAGGATGTAAAACAAAGGGTATGGAGAGCCACTCAGATCATTCAAAATATCCAGGGGAGACTATCTTTAGATAAATTAGAGAAAAATTTGAGGAGGCTCTAAAAGGAAATAACTGATATCAATATTAATGCATTCTGAATTGATCACTACTCTTTTTTTACAGAAGCAAGTTATTAAAAACAACATTTATCAACATGAAATCAACTGAGTCGTTTATAAGTTAATTCAAGAACAGAAACTTTAGCTTATGCACAATTTCCTTATATTTAAAAAAATAGTTATATATATTTTTTACATCATTGTTCATTTTTGTACAATGTTTGCTTTTTTTCCTCAGGTGTAGTCCCCCTAGAATATCCACCACCAGTTCACCAGAGCACCATCACCATAGTCCCTTGTGCTCTTTCCACCCTTGTTTTGACCCCTCTCCCTCCCCCGCCCCTGCAGAATGTCTCTGATTTATAGTTGCCGTTTTATTTTTGTTGTGTTGTGTTTTTTATTGTTATTATTTTTTCCCTGATCCGTTATTTGGTTCCCCTATATTAAATTTCCTTATCTTTGTTTCTATTTTCCAATGTGATAAGTGAGTTATTTTGCAAAATGACCTCAGTATTTCTCACCTTCACATGAAGTAATGTTGTTTGAATGCTTGTATTTTCTGATTGCAATATTTAAAAAAATGTCCATTTAATTGATTATTTTTTTTGATGTCTATGGATTATATCTATCAAAGTGATTTTTTTTAATTGAGTTTTTGAGATGTTCTATGATGATTATCCCCAGGGATAAAATGTGTTTGTAGGCAATTCATTAAAATAACTAGAACTTGACACATTTATAGAGAAATGATCATCAGTTAGATCATCCCTAAAAATATCATATTGATAAAATCAGAAACTTATATTAAATCTATGTAAAAATTGTATTTTAATTATTAACAATAAAATAAGTATAACTATAATAGTACTCTTGTACTACTTAGATATATAGTAAAAGCAGACAATGTTAATAATATAATCTAAACCATATTAAACCAGTACTTAAGCATGTTGGAAACTGGTCTTACCATCTGTCAGTTTCTATACTGGCAGTTTCACAAATGAGATCTCTTTTTAACAAAACATCACAGCAGGAGACACAGACATGTGAATTGTAATTAAAATGTGAAAAATGCATTTCTTAGTTTTGTCATTTGTATAAAAATTCTTATATATTGTGAAATTCTAGACTTAAGAAATTATGAGAAATAGAAGTCATTTCATTTTGCCAAATCTATGCATTGTTTGGCCAAAATGTTAGCTTCAGTAATGAATGCATATGCTATCATTAATTGAAGTGTGTTTTTCTGATGTCTGGTTCAGTCAGTAATGAGATTCAATTATTTTTTAATCATCCCAACATAGAAGATAAAGAGGAATAATTTGTAATTTTTATGCAGTCTAGATCTTCTAGGAACCAATGTTATTGCTTTATATTTACTTACCATTATATTACATCAATAAAAATAATATTGAATTGTATTCACTTTCTGGGAAAAACTAAATGGAATATTTAACTTTAAAAAAATGCCTTATATTTTATATCTGGCAAATAATAGTTTCTTGGCTTTCTTATTTTAGAGTTTATATACCATGCAAATAAAACATGCAAAGTATAAAATATATCTGATGTTGATGCTACATATTGCTATGTACAAATTGCTATCGAATAATTATTGAAGAAATCAACAGTGTGCAATTCGGAATGATGGCATATTAAAATTGTACATTACCATGCAAATAGGTTTAAATTTTATTATTTTTCTCATCTTCAATATCACAGGTGTTCTCTAGAAATTTAAATTAGTATAAAGCTAGTAAGAGTTCTTAACATTAGTAATTATGGGACAAATGTGTGTGTATTTGTGTATTATAATATATTCAATCCCTAACCTAGCACTGGGGTAGGATACTTTCCTTTGTACTGCGGCCACTTCCAACATGCCTTCAAATTTTAACAAATGAAACGGGTATTGAAATACAAGTGAGTCATTCAATTACCACTTAATTGTATCTTTCATACATGGCTGTCACAAAATATCCAGTCCCATATGCATTTCTAACAATGAGATGTTAAAACAGTTCTAGTCGGGTGGTAAGGATTATGTCTCATCTCCTTGAACTGAAACAGGCCTTTGTGACTCCCTCTACCAACCAAGTATGGTGAAAATGATGTTATGCAATTTCCTAGATCATAACATTGCTAATCACTTTGTCTTTGTTCTCTTGGGAAGACTGCACTGGGAAACTAGCCACCTGCTATAGGGAAGTCATACAGACTACGCAGGGAATCACTGAGAGAGGAACTAATGCCTGCAACCATAATCATCATCTGACAGATTCTACGTCAACCAGCACAGATTTACAATCCATTTTGGAAGTAAATCCTCAAGTTACAAATCCATCTACTATTGCCAGTCATAGAGACGAGTTGTATTCTTTTTTTTTTTTTTAACTGCTAAATAACAAATTGCCACAAACAAAATGACAACACCAGTGAATTAGATCACAATTTTGTAGGTCAGAGTTCTGGCAATGTGAACTAGTTCTCTGCTTAACTTCACAAGACTGAAATCAAGGTTTGTGTTCTCAGTAGGCTGAGTTCTCATCTTAAGGTTGTAGAGCGTAAATCAGCTTCCAAGCTCTTTCTGGTTTTTGGCAGAAACCAGTTTCTTGCAGTTGTCTTTTGGAAGCACAGTTTATCCTGAGATTCCAGTTTGTCACAGCTGACCCTCAGTCAACACAGATTTGCTTCCCAACTGCCAGTTCTGTTGATCTGTGATTTGAAACATACTATTAGATGAAGTGGCATCAGACTCTCATAGATTATTTTTTCAGATCACACAATTGCACAAAGTCTTCTCAATTCTCTCAAAACCTATTCTGTAAGGGGTCTTCCCCATCTCAGTTAATGGCAATTCTACAACATTGTATATGAATGAGGCACATGGGGTCACACATCTACAAAGGCATGTTATCTCACAGATCCAACACCAAAGTCCCAATAATCCCCCACCACAGTCCATTGCCTCCGTATTTTTTTTATTTCCTGCCACCCCTCCACCCACCCACCCCCACTTCCAGTAGCCTCAAATCTGCCTTCAGATTTCACTAATTTGTTATGGTTTAGTATTTTCTCTTCCTTGTCTATTCCTTTATATCTCACATATGAGAGAAATCATTTGCCGTATGTCTTCCTCCTTCTGACTTTTTTCACTTAGCACTTTGTAGTTCCATCCACATTTTTGCAAATGGAGATATTTCATCTTTTTATAGCTAAGTAGTTGTTCTTTACTTAGACCATATATTCTTAATTTACTCATCTAATTTCATACACTTAGGTCGTTTCATAACTTGGCTATTATAAGCAGTGTTGCGGTGAACATAGGAATACATACAACCCTTCAAATTAGTGTTTTTGCATTCTTTGGGTAGACATCTAAGAGTCAAATTGCTGGGTTATATGGTAAATCTATTTTTGATATTTTGAGAAACTTCCATATTGTTTTCCACAGAGTCTGGAGTTATCTACATTACCACCAACAGTGTAAGAGGGCTCCTTTATCTTTACACCTTCACCAACACTTGTTTTTGGTATTTTGATATGGGCCCTTCTTGTGTGTGTGAGCTGATATCTCATTTTGGTTTTTACTTGCACTTTTCAGATAATATGTATACTGATGAGCATTATTCAGGTAACTGTTGGCCATTTTTATGTTTTATTTGGAAAAGTGTCGATGTAGCTCTTCTGCCCATTTTTTGATTGGGTTGTTTATTTACATGTTGAGTTGTATGAGTTCTTTTTGGATTTTGAATATTAATCATTTGTCAAATGCCTGTTGTGAAAATATTTTCTTTTTGCCTTTTTTTTTTTATTTTAATGGTAGTTGTTTTGCTGTGCAGAAGCTTCTTGGTTCAAGATAGTCCCATTTGTTAATTTCTGGTTTTGTTTCCCTTGCCATCATAATTGGTTCTGGAAAAATATCCTTAAGTTGTAACTCAAGGAACACATTGCCATGGTTTCTTCTATGAGTTTTACGGTCTTAGGTCTTACATTCAGGCCTCTGATACATTTTTAATTAAAACTTTTGTATAGTATAAATCACTGGTCTAGCTTCATTCTTTTGCATGTGGCTGTTGAATTTTTCCTATCCAACACCATTTGATGAATAGACTTTCCTTTTATGTTCCTGATGTCTTTTTCTTAAATTAATTGTTCATATAAGTGTGGATCTATTCTTTCAGTTGTTTTTGTTGAAGACCTTTAGACATTCTTAGTTTCTCTTTTTTACGTCTAATGCAAGTCTAATATGTTAGCAAATCCTCTTGGCATTTTTACATTAATAAAGCGTTCTATCACTTCTCAAAATGTCCACTGTTATGACCTAGGTTAAGTAACTATCATCTTTCACCCAGGTTCTTGTGATAGCCTTCTAACTATTCTGCACATCACTTTTAATACATACATTTTGAACATCTGAGTAGAGCTATCAGGTTGAAATCTGAGTCAGATAATGCATTTAGTATGCTCAAAATCCTACATATTCCATTCTAAATAAGAATTAGTGATTTAAGAATAATCTGCTGACACATAATTTTATTTATTTATTGTTACAAATTTCAATTTTATTGAGAAATTATTGACATGCCATTCTATAAGTATAAGGCATGTAATATGATGGGTTGAATTTTACATACACACACACACACACACACACACACAAACACACACATATATAAATTACCGCAATAGGATAAGTTAACATCCATCATCTCTTACAGGTACAATAATAAGGAAAGAAAAAATTTCTCCTTGCGATCAGAATTCTTAGAATTTACTTTCTTAACAATGTACTAAATATCAGACAGCTGTGTTAACTAAGTTATCATGTTTACATTATATCCTTAGTACTTATTTATCTTATATCTGGAATGTTGCATCTTTTGGCATTCCTCTAATTTCCACCTATTACTGCTGCTTCTGGTAACCATAAATCTAATCTATAAGACTGGGTTTCATTTTTTAGATTTCATATATAAGTGAGATCATACAGTATTTCAGGATTTTTTTTCCTTTATGACTTATTTCACTTAGTATAATGTCTTTCAAATACGTCTACATTGTCTCAAATGGTTGGATTTTCTCAGTTTTTAATGCTGATTAATATTTTTGTATGCATATATCACAACTTCATCAATTTATTGACACTTTGATTATTTCCATGTCTTGGATATTATAAGTAATGCTGTCATGAGAATGTGTGCTATATAGATATCCTTTTGACATAGTGTTTTTATTTCCTTTAGCTATTTCCCAGACGTGGAATTTCTGGATCATGTGATAGTCCTATTTAAATTTTTTGAGTATCCCTTGTATTAATCTCCATGGCAGCTGTAACATTTTATAATCCCACCAGCAGTATACAAGAGTTCCGTATTCTGCACATACTCACCAGCATTTGTTATCACTTATTTTTTGGATGATAGGCACTGCATTTTATAACCCATAAACAAAACACCACCACTATTTGCTGTTCATTTTCCTCTGTGGATTCTCCTCCCAGATATACACAGTAGTTCTTCCTTCCTTTCTTTCATACTTTGTTCAAATATCATTTCTACAAAGGCTTCTCTAACTGTTTTTACCTAAAATAATAATGCCACATCACATACATGCTCACATCTACTTCTGAATTCCCTTGCCTGTTTTATTTTTTTCAACATTTATCTCCACCTAAAGCACTGTATATGTATTTATTCTGTTTTCCATAGTATGAAAGATAATGAAGACAGAGATATTTTTGGACCTATGTCATCTTGTATATAGTAATTCTCCTTAAATATTTGTTAAATAAAGATGAAATCAATGATTAAAAGCTCAAGACCATATATTCAATGACAGAAGCACATATAGAAGAACAGGGGATAGAAAAGATTTCAATACTATTGTTACTGAGTATTCTGAAGAACAAAAATAATTTCTTATCATTTTATACAAACTTTTAAAAAAGTTTTTATGGGATTATTCACTAAGTAATCTTAGTATATATGAGGCATGTAGTAATTGAGAAGTGTGTTCTCATGGTGATTCTAAAAGCAAATGATGTTCAATCAATTATTCATCCAGGCCCCAAATATTTATCATCTACTATATGAAAGAGACTAAAATAAAATGTATATAATGCAGTATTCACAAACTTTAATAAAACACGGTTGATATACTAGAAATGGAGACAGAAATAAATCTTATAGTACAAAGAGCTAGTAATCTATTAGGAATGATGAATAAATAGATTATTTCTAAACTTTTTGATAAGAGCTATAAAAGATGCAAAATAGAATGTATTATGTAACATAGCATAGGCAAAAAATCCAACTGAAGGACTAAGTTGTCAGGGAAAAATTCCTATTAGATGTTACATCTGGTCAAAAAAATGCATCCTTTTTGACTATATAAATTTTGTTAGACACTGGCAATATAATAATAGCTCCATTTTTTGAGTTTTTCATATTTAAGTAGCCTTGTAAAAATGAGTATTATTTTAATACCCATTTTAAAATTAATTTAAAAATATTTAATGAACATTGAACATACAAAACTACACATTTCATTTTTTAAAATGTCATTACTAATGTAAATAAGATGAAATTGATCACTCAGAAATGTTAACACTTTTTTCTGAGATTTATAATATAAAATATTTATTCCACATATATATTTGAAAATCTTTGTTCACGGAAAATACCACAGTGCATAAATATGCCTGGGAAACCACAAAAATGCAAAACTATAATTCTGTAATCAACAGATTAAAAAAGTCACATAATTTGCTTTTCAACTTTTAGTTTATTTAATTTTGTATTTAGATGTTGACATCAAAAGCTTTAAATTTTTGGTGAGAAATACTATGTTCCAGAAAAATGCTTAAATAGATAATATAAAGTACTGTTTTGCAAAAACTATGTTGGAAAAGTTGTTGAAGGCATGTGTTTGGTGCAAGCCCTGGAGCTCCCACGTAGTCAGACACCAACTATAAGCAGACTCTAAGAACAAGCAGCATTTTTAAATTGAGCCAGTAATCATCCTGAACTAAAGTGGTTATGCTAATGTGCATATTTCACTCAATATTTTCATATGTCATAAATTTTTAAGGCAGTTCTATTTTTTATTGGTATCTTGCACAAAATGACAGACTCAAAATACAGGTCAGGGTGTTAGTAGCTGCTTAAAACAAGTACACACTTAGGAAATACCTGTTTCTAAAAATCTTTAAAAATCTTTTATATATAAGCACATATGTAAACTGACTGTAAACAATGAAGATCTTCTTAAGAAAGGATACTTATTTAAATTTTTAAGAATTATGCATTAACTTGGATCTTTTAGCGATACCATATATTGCTAAAATCAGATCATACAACTATCACATGTATCACATGCTCTGTTATTTAGAAGTCACCCATTCCTTATAATTATAATGTCCAGATTCATGCTGTATTGTTTGCAATAATATGACTCACCTGCTCTTCTAGTTCAGGACTTGAGACTGTGATTCTTATGTTATTTGTCCAACTTGCTATTTCCTTCTAATGAAAGCAAATCTGCATCTGCATTCTGTGTTAATGTTCAGTATTTCCCAGGGAAGTATTCCTAAAGCCTAGATAGTTAAATACTTCTTGAAAACCATTTTTTTAAGGCAAGCATAAGTGCTGAAGCATATAGCATGTGCTGTCCATATTAAATGTGTGTTCATTAACAAAAATAAATTAAATTGAGAGTGGTTTAACATCTCCTGGGCAATAGCAAGCTATGTCTCAACAATTTCTTGAATTTCTGTCCCTAAATGCTATTCTAATCAGTTCTCCATAAGCCCCATAGTCATATACCTAATACATTTAACAAATACATAACTAAAAGTTTTTTCACCTTAAGTGTTAAAAATTTAAGGTGTTTATTGGTATTTAATTTAGATGCAAGTTGTTTTTTTTTAAACAGAATATAAAACATACAAATTCACCTATATAATGTTTTTCAGAGGAAAATATTCTTTCATTTAAAAATGTTTTTCAAAAATGTTTATCATATGTTTTTAAAGGTAAATAAGTTATTTTTTATCTATACCTTCAACAGCTTCCTCTCTTTTTTCTCTCCTTCTACCTGTTACTTTTTTCTTTTCTTAACCTTGTGACCATCCCTACCCTACTATTTTCTTTCCTTTTTATCATGATCATTATGACTTATTTTAACTGAGAGCTTACTCTCGTGGCAGATAATGTGTTGTTTCTTCAAATGTCTTATTCAAAATGAATACATTTTTAAATTAAAACCAAGTATTTTCATTAATACCCTGATTGAGTAAGTATGCAAGAATTAAGCTACCAGTTGATGAGTACATTATTTATTTCCAGCACTGAAAGCCTGTCTCCAAATCCTTAGATCAGTTTCCCATGGGATAGTGTAATACACCTGCCAGAGATTTTTAGGGAATGCTTGCTGTTTAGACAGAGTGTTAATGGCATCATAAAATACTTTGACATTTGAATTATTTTCTTTCACATTCTTCTATATGCATAGACTGACTAACCTTTACTAAAAGAGAAAAAGTATGCTACTGTGTCTATGCAGACGTCTTCTCCTCTCTCCTATTTTCGCAATAAACTTGCCCTTCTGAATATTGAAAACAGAGATAAAAAGTGTGATGAGATTGTCCACATCGCTACTTCAAAAAAAACTAAAAACTGGAGAAAAATCTTACATCTGATACTTAAACAGACGGCACAGATTATGAAAACTTTTAAAAATATGGCTTTACTGTATAAATAAAGAAAACATCTAGGCATAAAAGCTGATTCAGTAAGAAGCCATAAAATATAGCAATTAGGATCACTGACTTTGTAGGGTCAACAGAGCTGGAATCAGATCCTTGCTCCATATTGTAGGAGCAGTTTTAGCTAAACTAAGCTTGCCAGTTCTCAGTTTCCACATATCTAAAATGACAGTAGTAATAATATTTACCATAACTTGTATTTGACAAATTAATTGAGAGAGCATGGAAATGTTTATCACGGAACCTCACAAGTACTCCTTGTAAGTATATGATGCTATTAATTGCACCAAAGCCAAACTGCTAAAACTTAAGCATATAAATTTATCCAACTGATTTTGCCATAAAATATTTACAAAATAACTCCAGTTAACCCTCTCTAACAGAAATAGTGAAAAGTGTGGATTATTTTTTTTAATTTGCCAGAATATAGCTAGATTTTTTTCTAATCTTAGCAATATGTCAAGAAGTAACATCTTTCCAATTATTCAACAAAAATGCAATGAACACTTAAGATTTGTCAATCACTATTCCAAGACCACACTGACAATAAAGCAGGGGACAAGGAGGGTAGAATTGATTTTCCTGGAATTTATATTCCAATCCATGGAAGAATAAGATGGCATAAAAAAAGAAGACACCAAATGGAATAACAAATACATAAGTAATTTCATGAATGATAAATGCTATGAGGATAAGAAATCAAGATGATACTCAGTTTGTGACTGGGTAATTTATTTGGTTTGGGTGTGTGAAGAAAAGACTGTATTTGAAAATTTGTTTAAATTAAAGTGATTGACAAAATGAATTGAGCTACAACTCCTTCAAAAACAAGTCTAATATATCCCCATGCAGGAGCGGCAGAAACCAGGCTAATGTGTCTGGAGCTAAGTGGTCTAGGGGAAGAAAAATGCTTATTCAATTTATTTTGCTCTTCCATTTGTTTTCCATTTATTGGGTCATTGACCATTTACTATTTAATTGACACATTTACTCTTGATATTAGGACATAAAAACATTTCCTTTAACTCCAGGATGTCTGCAATATCTTAAAATATGGTCACCGCATAGTCCGACTTAATTAAAAAGATTAAAAATCCAATATAATTTATAAGTTAAGGCAGGGAGGGAATTATTCCTGGATTTCTATAAAGCCTGGGAAATATTGTGCCATAAAAGCTTAAAGAGTTTATCTGAAAATGAATAATTCTCTTTTTCGGTAGTGAAGTTCAGTGAATCTATTTACATTTGCAGTAAAGGAAGCAAGAACTGGGAGAAATGAAGAACACAGAACTATAGTGTCCTTGCTCTACCAGCATGCAAATTATTTAGCTGAGTACCACTATACTCAAGCTTTTACTGCCTGGGGTCCCTAAGCAAATCATTTCCATTACCAGTCTGTTCTAATAACCCTTTTGCTGACTCAGCTTCCTGAATGTAAATATCATAGAAATGATTGGAAAATAAAAGTCAAATTTAAACAGTGTAAAGGGATCTAAAAGGAAATTCTTCCCACATATGCCTTCATAATCAAAACTCTTTGTTTACAAATTTGCTTATCATAAAGTCTTTTTACTCTGAACCCATCAGTGGAAAAGTAAGTCCTTTTTCACATATTGTTATATGTTACTAAAACTCACTATCTTAAATGACAGTTTTTTCACTCCATATTAAGACAATACATACACAAATGCTTCTAATCCTTTATGAATATGTATGTGTGTGTATGTATATATATACATGTTCCATATACTCCAACTGAAATTGCCACAAAATATCAAAATAGCCACAGTGAATTCCTTATCATTACAAATAACTTGTTTCATTGTCTAGTCAAATGAGTTCCTATCTGGTTGTCTTAAGGCACAGAATGAGATAATATACTTTTTATTTATTATGCACAGGAAGTGTTTATTTTCTGCCTGATCTTCTGTTCAATTGATTACTGTCAATATATAGCCATCCCTTCCCCAATACTCAAAAATCTAGCTGATGATTTTAAAGAATAGATTCTAAGGAGGGGAAAATCCAATGTGTGATCTATGTGACAATATCAGTTATTAAAAAAAAAAAAAAGGGAGCAATGTAGTTCTTTAAAAGAAAATTTTCTCCAAACGAATTGGTGGTGGGCTGCCCAAGGGGAATACAAAATGTAAAAGACATAAATAACAATTAAAAAAAAACAAAACAAAACAAATAACATTACTGATGTAGTTTAAATATTGCTATTTCCATATATAAAATACAAGATTATCTTGGAAATATGATTATGACAACTGACTTTTATGCAGTATTACTATACATTTTAAAAATTATCTTAGTAGATAAAAAGGTTATAAATTACAAAGAAGCAAGCAACTGCCTCCAGAATTTAGAATTAGGAGATCATCATATTATTGAGTCAAAATAATGTGAAAATTAAAGCTAAAATATTGAAATGCATTATAAAACATAAGGGCATAAAGAAAAGATGTTCATGATGAATATATAGAATTTGTGCCTATTACAATAAATGAAAAGCACTGAATCATAATGGAAAAGATTGTATCACTGAGACTTTTAAGTGATTTCTATAATAATAATTATTATTTTTATTATTTTCAATGCATATGTGATACCAGTATGTCAGTTTATCTTTTTCCTTTCTGGTAAAATAATTTCACATTTTTAAAAAGTGAAAAGTTCCCTTTAATATCAAAATTCTAAAGCTCTTTTTGCATTAGTGCTATTGGTCAGCTTGAACTTAAATAAGGCCTGTTTAACAATGAGCAACATCTTTTTTGGTTCTTAGAAAGCAAGTGCAAAAGAGATGTGGAGGTTAGCTTGTGGAGACAACTTAGTATGTGTGGGTATGTGTGTGTGGGTGTCTGGAGAAAAGTTGATCATTTGCATTTAACTCACTTTTTGCCTTCAGCAGAAGATAATTACAGTGAGCTATAGTGATGGCAATATTAATAGTTTCCATAAATATTTCTAAACAGTATAAGGTTCTTTGGTTTATGTCATTTAGAATTTATAATATAGCATAAACATGCTAAAGGAAATTAATTATTTTTTCTAGAAGCTTGTAGCTGCTCTTTTTCCAGGCAAGTTTCATGGAAGTTACTGTAGCTAAACAACTGAGACACAGTAGTTGCAATATGTGTGTTAATTAAAATTGCATGCTTAATTCATAAAAAGAGCTCACATAATATTATTCCATGACATTTTCAAAACTATCACAGATGAGAGACATTTTCACCTCTGTTTTATAAATAAAAAGTTCAGGTTAAAGGAGGTTAAGAAATCTGCAGAAGCAAGATTCAAAGTCAGAAGACTCAATCTCCTGCTAAATTTGGATGGGGCCCAACTAGTTTAAAGTTAGGTAAGTTAAGGAAACGGGAAAAGAAAGACTCCTAAATGAAACCAATGTTGATCTTCAACATTGTCAAAAGATAAGATTTGTCTTTTGAGCAATGCGATAGTAAAGCCACTACAGTTGTGTGAAATTGCAAGTATCAGAAATATTGTAAGGCTAATTATTTAAGTAATGTGACCATTAACAACCAAGTATTTATTATGAAGAATTTATTAGCACTAGACCAAAAATTCTTTCACTTGTTTTTTTCTAGTTTAATTAGTGTTGCTGGTAAATATCATGAAACTATTTTTTAGTGTTTTAATTTATGAAAGCTGCATGCATAGCATAAATATTAAGTAGGGAATGAATCTAAATATATCTTTAACAAAAGACAAAGAACACCTGCTTTTCCATTCAATAGCAGGGTATTTTAAATTAGAAAAGGATAAACGTAAAGATATCCTCCTTTTCACTGGTTTGAAAATCAGGAAATAGGGCTTTGTTAGAAAGAATGGTATTGCAGAGCCTTAGTCTATCCTGCAAACTGCTCTGCTTCCCTCAGAATTCCAATTCCTTTCAGTAGTGAAAATAGAGCATGGGAAGAGTGACCTTGGTTACTGTATCTCCCCATCCTTATCTGGAGTATTTTCCAAACTAGACAAATTTTGCTAAACTGTATGTGTGTGCACATTGAATGGAAAAATTAGAGACTCAAAGCAGATTCATATCTCAGTCAGTTCCCTTATCTCTTGTCTTGCCCCTTCTCTTGCTGCTAGGTCCATTCACAACCACACTATCTTTGTTTCCTGGTTTCTTTGACATAATCTTTCTCTTTTTGCTACTTTTAACTACCGTTTTATTCCCTTCACTTTTTTCCTATGTGGAGTATAGTCAAATACTATAAAAGATCTAAATTTTGAGAGGATAGGGTTACCTTAAGAAAAAGAAATCATCCTTCATGGGACCTGAGCACATTGCAAATTAGAGATCCTGATTAAAGGTACAGGGGAATTTGCAGCTAATTATCTTCCACAGGTTGTAGACCCTAACAGACCCTAAGAATAAATAAAGACTATTTCTGTCACAAGGCAGGGTGAGGGGAAGACCAGGAACCACCAAACCTGCCTGTTCCAAATAGGTTTTGTCTTCTGCTGCCTCAAGACAAAACATAGTCTAGTCCATAAGACCTTTAATGGAAAGGAACTTTAATGCAATTACCGTGTATGCAGAAAAGACAAAGAATAAAGTTTTTAAATCAAATACCCACTGTTCTCCATCCCCTTGTGGGTAAATGTCCAGCCAAATAGGGCTGGCCCAAAGCAGGGACACTAAGGTCTGTAAACCTGTCACAAGTCTAAGGCACCTTCTGGTGGGAACTCATAAGAAAGGGTCAGAATGTAAGAGGGTGGTCCTCTGGAAAGGGGTGTGCCCCAGGTTCCCTTCCCCACCCAAGGGAGGGTGGAGCTGAGCAGGAAAGATAAGAAGCTTGAGAAGAGACAAGAGAAAAAAACAGAGAAAAAGGGAGAAGGAAGGAATCAGGATGGAGAGCCAGAAGAGGCCCAAGGAGCAGAGAGACATGTGAGGAAGCTGCACTGGCCTGAACTGATTGAAACAGATGTGGGTGAGAGACCAGTGGGGAGGTGACAATGGCAACATTGATCTTGATTTTGATTTTGCTCTTTAACTCACAGACTTGTCTGACTATTTGTGACCCATTTCTATGGGTCCCTGCCAAAAGGTGTTTTAGACTCATGGCAGGCTTTCGGGCCTTGCTTTGGGCCAATCCCATTTGGGTGGATTTTTGCCCACGAGGTGATGGGTAATTTTGGGTGCTTAGTTTAGAAACTATATTCTTTGTCTTTTCTGTATTATCACACTGATTGTATTAAAGTTTCTTTTCCATTTAAGGTCTTATATGTTTTGTCCTGATGCGGTGGATGGCAGAACCTATTTAGAACGGGCAGGTTTGGAGATTCTGTGGGTGCCCCTCTCCCTGCCCTGTAACAAGAAGGGGCCCAGAACATCTGGGACAGAAGGAGCAAAATCAAGATAAAAGCTGCCATCGTTGACCTCCCCACAGGTCTCTTACCCACATCTGTTTCAACCAGTCCAGGACCAAGAAGCAAGTGCAGTTTTGACATGTCTCTCTGCTCCATGTTTCTCCTCCAGATGAACTTCTTGCTCCCCATCCTTTTTTCCCTTCTTTTTATATTCTCCTCTCCAGCTTTTTTTATCCTTGTTTAGCTCCACCTTCCCTTGGGTGGGGTAGGGAACCTGAAACCTCCCCTTTACCTGGGGACCACCCTTTTACACTTCCCCCCACTATTGTACTCTGAATGTGTTTCATGGTGGGAAAATCACAGACTAGCACTGTTGATAATCCCTCTCTTGCTGATTTCTACTGATCTTACCTTATGCCCTAATTTAACCTTCCTTCTGAGGTTCCTTCTTCTAAGGAAATAACATTCCTTCTCTTCCTCTGTGGAATAATCTTGATAAAAATTTAACCCATATTTACCCATATTTTAATCATATCTACCATAACTTTTCACTAAAGTACTCTTAAATTCTCTCTTTAGCTGAATACATGAAGTCAGAGATGGTACAGTAATACTTTTCTGAAATAAAACTTAGTACTCCAAATTCCTGGAAAAAAAAAAAAGCTGGGAGTTTTGAGTAAATACGCCTTGTGGGCACTATAGAATTTCCAAAACCTTTGGGAAAGCCTATGGCAGAGTTTATCTGCTGTTCTAGATACTGAATTGGCCTGGTGCTTCCAGCGAGGTTAAATCATTCAAGCCGGTCAGGCAGTTCTATTAAATTAGGACTACGGAAGCTTGATACAGCTGAAAAGTGAATAAATAAAAATGAATAAAAGAACGCATTTTTTTTGGAAATTGAATACACAGCACTTCATAAAGTGTTCAAGTTTTTCCTCAGTGAAACCTAGTGTCATATCTCTTAAGTTCTGACTTCTTTCTGCTCTAACAAACTGTCATCTTTCTGGTGAGTGAATAGAAATCCACCTCTGCATGAAGAGTCCATATCTGGAGGTGAACCATACCACCTCACTGGTTGCCACTCACTGGCTCTGAGTTTTTTAGTTCCAACGATGATACCTATTTGGCGCCTGTTTGCTATCAAATGGTGACTTGCCATAACTTAGTCACCAATGTGCAGATTCAAGGTTTATATTCCCAATATTTGTCCTCCATTCATCAGAATTATAATATGAGAAGAAGAATGTCACATTCCCCACCTCAGATTCCATATTAGAATGGAACAATTGGACCTGCTACTTACCTAAGGATTCCAACATAAGGAGGATCCTTTCAGCCTTATGCCTAAACCAAAACATTTCACACCACCACTCTAAAAATTTGGGAACATATTATATCAAGATTAGTAATTAATATTGGGGATTTTCAGAGGTAATATCCTTGAAAGAATTTGAAAGACAATCCCATATTTTATGATCTCTTTTAAATAACAGTAACAGTGAAATGTCTTATTTTCCTTCTTTAAAATTCAGTCCATGAATATAGCTTCTAGACCTAATGAGTCAAAGTAATTAGTAAAAATATATGGAATCACATTTGTGAAAATCTTCATTTGGAGATATTAAAATATAAAGTATAACATATTAAGCAATATAAACTTTTATATTATGCATATGTTTTTGTTTCAGTTTAATTGGATATTGATTTTGAGTAAAGTACTGTTGCTGATAGCAGCACTTCCCACTTTTCTACATACTGATTTATGGTTCATTTGAAGTTCATAATGAGCAGGGCATTATATTAAGTACTTCTTAATCACATCTTTCCAAGTGAAATTAATTTTATCTTCCACTTCAGATATTAAATCAATATGATTATTGTTTTATTTATGTATTAAACTTCTGAATTTAGCATAAATTATCTGCATAGTCATAAAACCATGTTATGTAAAATAACTTCATCCTCGTGATTTTCATTTATTCAATAATTTAGGCAAAGATTACATTCAAGAAAACTAAGGAAAATAGAACCCATTTTGCACTTTACCCAGGATCAGTTCTAAGCTAAGACAGAGACCATTCCATAACCTGGAGTATGAATAAACCCTGGAACTGCAATTTGAGGCTAGCATATTTTCGTGCCTGTAGGCCCACAAAGTCTTTCTTTCATCATCAAAAATTCCCCAACTTAGAAAATTAGGACAAAAGAAGCAAAGCAAACACACTCATCACACAAGTTTTTCATGTTTCCACTGCTCAGTTTTTATTCCTGTTCCATATATTTTGAATTCTCTAATGCTTATGGAGAGCTTAGAGTTTGACAGGCATTATGGCTAGTAATTTAAATGCATGGTTAGGCTTAATCAGAACATAAATTTATGAAGTACATATGTTATTTCCATTTTATAGCTGAAAAAACAATTTAAATAACTTAAGTCACACAGCTCATAAATAGAATTGAATACAGATCTAGTTCCAAAGTTTGTACTATAAATTTGTGAAAAGTTTTAAATTTCATATTTTTAGTTCGAAGTTTTATTTTTAGAATCAATTTGAGTTATAATGAACATATGAATATAAAATATCTTTACTTCCTTTTCTGAAGTGACTTTCTTTTGTTTTTACTTAAACCTAATGTAGAGATTTGAAATTTGTGATGAATTTGCAAAGATTTGAATTACTTAAACATCATTTATTCAGCATGAAAATACATTAATATGTAGCCCATAACATAAATAGGAAAATTTGCACAGTGGTAAAATGATAACTTTAGGGACAAACTTAATTCAGCTAAAATAGTTTTACCATATCATAAGGTTTCCAATTTAAAACATTTGAGATGAAATGCAGGTATACTCCCATATCATGATGTTGGAGTCCTAGCACTGAGATGTCAGAGAACCACCAACAGGTAAACAGGAAGTGGACCAATTGCACAAAGGGGAATGGTGATACCTGACAAGGGAGACACTATGACTTTGAGAGTCTTCTTTTGATGTCATTGTTCCAGGAATAGCTGGCATAAGATCAGAAACAGGGGACAAAAAGAAACATTTTATCTTATTTGCTTAATCTTCTATCCCACCTCCCCTGTCTCCTCCATGTTGTTGATGTATTTGGAACACATTAGTCCCTGATTAAAATATGTTAGTATTTTGGGCCTCCCTGGTGGTGCAAGGGGTTAAGTCTCAGCACCAGGAAGCTATTGCAGTCATTGCAGCATGTGTTTGATCCCCCGCCAGGGAGCTGATCCACAAGATGCAGCAGACCTCACCTGTCCCACCTGCTGCTCCCCTTACCAGTGTATTTCAGTCAGTCTGCCTGTTTTGCTGCCCACTCTGTCTCTGGTGAATCTTCTCACCCCCCACACTTCTGGCCTACACCCCAGCTCTTGTATGCATAAATATATAAATCTTTAAAAAAATGTTAATATTTAATGTAAATTTATTTATTTGTATTAATTATTTTTTTATAATTTAGTTTTATTGAGGTAGCAATGGTTTACTACATTGTATAGGATTTTGTTGAATAAGTTCACATCTCCTCAAATGTATGTCCCCATGCCCCCACCACCAATGCACCCATAGTTCTTTATCATTGACCACTGTGTCCCCTCCCACGTTGTTCCGACAACCATCCACCATCCCCCTCTAGTAACTTCAGTCCTGAACTAATATTTCTAGGGTTGGTTTTGGTTTACTTTCATCAGTACCTCTATTTTGTGTCACTATATTTTACATGTAAGTAAAATCATCTGTCATTTGCCTTCTTTCTTCTGATTTACTTCACTAAACATAATTCCTTTCAGATCCATCCATATTTTTGCAAATGGTAAGAACTGAGCCATATTGCATTATGTATATATACTACATCTTATTAATACAATCTCTGATGTTGAACACTTAGTTGTTTCCAAAACCTGGCTATTATATACAGTGAACATAGGAGAGTGCCTATGTCCCTTCAAATAAAAGTTTTTTAAATCTTCAGGTAGATACCTAACCATGGAACCCTGAGGCATATGCTGGATCTATTGTGAATGTTTTGAGAGAATGCCATATATTATCTATAGGAATTGGATCAATGTATATTCCCACCAACAGAGTATTAAGATTCCTTTTCTCCACATAACCACCAGCATTTGTTGCTGGTGTTTTTGATTGGGCCAATCCTAAGGGAGTAAAGTAGTGTCTCATTATGATTTTGATTTTCATTCCCCTGATGCTAAGTGATATTGAATATTTTTTATATGCCTCTTAGTCATCCATATATCCTCTTGGAGAAATGATTATTTAGAGCCTTTGTCCATTTTTTTATTGGGTTCTTTATTTTCTTGTTAAGTTGTATTAGTTCTCTGTAGATTGTGGCTATTAGAACATGCATCTATAGATGTATGGTGTGTAAATATTTTCTTTCATTCAGTAGAGTGTTTTGTTTAATAATTTTTCCACTGCTTTTAATTTGATGTTGTTTTTTTTTGCTTTTGTCTTCCTTACCATTAT
Source organism: Scalopus aquaticus (assembly GCA_004024925.1). Taxonomy (NCBI): domain Eukaryota; kingdom Metazoa; phylum Chordata; class Mammalia; order Eulipotyphla; family Talpidae; genus Scalopus; species Scalopus aquaticus. The sequence goes on along the minus strand of PVIJ01009945.1, from coordinate 13,756 downwards.
AGTTGAGACCCAAAAGACACCACTAAAGCCAGCATCATAGAAAATTTTGCTTATGTTCTCTTCCAGGGTTTATTTTTTCTGGCCTTACATCCAACTTCTTATTCCCTTCTTAGTTAAATTTTGTTTATGTTATGAGTCCAGTTTCATATTCATGTGGCTGTCTAGTCTTCCCAGCACCCTTCATTGGAGACATCTTTGTTTCTCCATTGTATACTTTTGTCATTTATGTTTTGTCATAGATTAATTCTTCATATGAGTATGGGTTAATTTCTGGGCTCTCTATTCTATTCTGTTGATCTGTGTGTCTATTTTTACCCAATACTATGGTGTATTGATTACTACTGCTTTGTATTATAGTTTTAAGTCTGGAAATTTGATATCTTCAATCCTCTTCTTTTTTGTCAAGATTGCTTTGCCTATTCATGGTCTTTGTGATTATAAACAAACTCCATAGTGTTTGCTCTATTTCTTTGGAGAATTTCATTGAAACTTTGGTAGATATTGCATGGAATCTATCACTTTGGATAAGAGGGCCATTTAAACAATGCTAATTCTTCCAGTCCATGTGCATGGACTGTCTTTCTATTTTTTTTGTGTATTCTTTTATGTTTTATTTTCAATCTTATTATTTCCTTCCTTAAGAATAACTATTGCTTTCACTTGTTCTAAATTTTCTAGTCTCTGGTAGACTGTCATTAGTGATATGAGAATCCGTTGTGACCATCAATTTTGGGGAGGAACAACAAACTGATATTAAAAGATAAATTTGAATGATTTCCAGAGATAAGTTATTGGGAGACATAAACAGGTTTTGGTGAAATTTTCTGTTTTTGCAAGTGATACTAATGACATGGTCAAGAGGAAGAAATGAAATTGACTTTACAGCAATTAGACATTTTGAAGTTGTCCTCATGCTTAAAACATTTTAAACTGATCATGGGTTTCTAACAGAAAAGTCAGTTCTCTCAAGTCTCAGAAAAATATTTCATCAGTGTATCATGTCCCTGTGTCCAAGTGTGTGAACCAGGTTTTGAGGCGAATGAGTCTATTCAGTCTAATATTCATAAATGTTCCCTGACTTGCAAGGTTAAAATGCATGCACTTACTCTGTAAATACTTTCCCTGGATTTCAATAATACCCTATACATATCTGGCATTTTGCTTCTAAATTGTATTACATGTATCATTTTATATTTCTATTTTGCTCTTGAGAATGTGAGAATTTTTAAGAAAAGGCTATTTACTATTCATTTTTATATCTTCAATGTCTGTGGGTAGCCTGGCCGATATTTGATGCTCAATAAATTTTTATTGAAATAAAATATGAGGAAAATATTTTATGAAGTTTGAGACAATTTTTTTTTTTGTCTGCTATATGGTAAGTAGAATAGAAGTCTCAGGCTTAGGGAAAAAAGTATAAAAATTTTGGGGATCCTGTGCAGTCTTTTAAAGCTGATTTTAAAAAATGGTCAAATAGCAGTTTGATTATATCCTTCTTTACATTATATTCTATTATTTTTTGTTTGCAGATCTTATTTTCTAAAAAATGTTATTAATTATTGTAATAATTTCCTGAGTGGTCTTCCAGCTCTATCTTTGGCAGCTTATTCATAACAAAACATAGAGAAAAATTGTGTTAAAATATAGGTCAAGCAATATTCACTCTTGTACTCAAATCCCTGCAATGGCTTTCTGATGATGAACAAGGTCTACAATATCTGGCCCCCTCTCACTTCTCTTTTGCCATCTATCTTTACTCTCTCCCTGGTCTTCTAGCTCACTATGCTCCCCCAAAGAGAAGCCAACCACAGCCCTGCCTAAGAACATTTGTTTTTGGAGTGTCCCTCTATCTGGAAGACTCCTCCTACAGAAATCATATGCCTAACTTCCTTCAGGCTTTATCCAAATGACACCTTTGTAAAGAAGAATTCTTCTGCATTCTAGTTAAATCACCTACAGCCCCTGGATTTCAATAATACCCTACACATATCTGGCATTTTACTTCTAAATTGTATTGTCTGTTGCCTCAATATTCATTGTGCTTTTGCTTTATAATATCTCCTCTAGGCTTTCTTTCATGTACAGTGTGTTGTTGATAAATTCTCTTAGTTTTTGCTTTCAGCAAAAATTAAGGAATCTCCATATTCTTCCTTCTATCTTGATTGTTAATCATGCTAAGGGAAGGATTCTAGGATATAAGAATTTCTCTTTAAGTACTTTGAATGTGTCTTTCATGCTTGTTATATTTCTGTTGAAAAATATGCCGGTGTTTGATTGGTGTTCCCTTAAAAGTTGCTCCTTTTTTCTTCAATTTTGAGTATTATGTCCTTATTATTGGCCTTATCATGTATGTTGTCATTCTGTAGGAAAGAATTGTGGTGAAGTCCCCAATTATTTTGACAAAACATCTGAGGAAAAAGCTTGAAAACTTAATTTTAGAAAATACTCTTCCAAATCATCAATATGGAGGAAAAAGTATGTATGCAAACCAAGTATGCTTACCAGTATCAAATGAAAACATGGTTATAAGTGTTTCAATTTTGATTGTATATACTTCATAATAAGATGTGATGATAATGACATATGTTACAGTCTTAAGATTCTGATGAGGGCCTCCCCGGTGGCGCAGCGGTTGAGCGCTGCGCTGTGGGGTTGTCGGCGGCGGCGACGAGAATTCGACGTCCGGCCAGGGAGAGTCCCACATGGTGGGGCGGACCTCTCCTGCCTCGCCCGCTGCTCCCCTCAGCGGTGTACTTCTGATCTGCCTGTTCTGCTCCCCGCTCTGTCTCTGGTGAACCCTCTCGCCGCCCCACGCCTCTGGCCTGTACCCCAACTTGTATGTATAAATAAAATAAATAAATAAATATTTAAAAAAAAAAGATTCTGATGATGAATTCTTAGAGAATCTCAGTAGTAGTTTATGTTTATTTTACAGTTTTATCAAGATAACATTTAACTATATTCCAGGTTTCATGTAGCCAAACCATGTCAGAACTATAATTATGTCATTAAAAAGAATAATTAGGCGATGAAGAATCCCTAGGCTTGAACTCTCCCATGAAAACATCTGATAAGTAGCAGGATACAAAATCAACACACAAAAATCAGTAGCCTTACTACATGCAAACACAGTCAGAAGAGGAGGAAATCAAGAAAACCACCCCTTTTACAATTGAAACAAGAACAATCAAATACATGGTAATAAACCTAACAAAAGAGGTGAAGGACCTATGCAAAGAAAACAATGAAAGATCATTAAAAGAAATAGAATAAGATACAAAGAAATGGAAAGACATCCCCTGCTCATGGATTAGAAGAATCAACATTATCAAAATGGCCATACTACCAAAAGCAATTTACAGATTAAATGCTATTCCAATAAAAATATCAATGAAATTCTTCAAAGAGATAGAATGAATACTGATGAAGTTTATATGGAACCACAAGAAACCTCGAATAGCCAAAGTTCTCCTGACCAAAAAGGAGAATGGAGGTACCACCCTCCCAGACTTCCAACTATACTACAAAGCCATAATAATTAAAACTGCATGGTACTGGAACAAAAATAGACACACATCAATGGAATTGACTTGAGAACCCAGAAATCAATCCAAATATATATGGATAGTTAATCTTTGATAGAGGTGCAAAGAATATGCAGTGAAACAAGGACAGTTTGTTCAACAAATGGTGCAGGGAAAATTGGACGACTACATGCAGAAAAATGAAGTGAGACTACTACATCACACCAAGCATGAAAACCAATTCAAAATGAATAAGAGACTTGGACGTAAGACCTGAATCCATAAAATATATGGAAGAAAACGTAGGCAAAACAATACATGACATATATTTTAGTAACATTTTTAAAGACACATACCCCAAAATGAAGGAGGTGAAGGAAAAAATAAACAGCTAGGATTACATCAAAATAAAAAACTTCTATACAGCAAAAGAGACATTAAACAAAACAAACAGGCACCCTACTAACTGGGAGAAAATCTTTGCACACAATACAACCGATAAAGGACTGACAACAAAAACCTACAAGGAGCTAACACAACTCAACAAAAAGAAAGTCAACAATCCAGTCAAAAAATGGGCAAAAGAGCTACAAAGACACTTCTCCAAAGAAGAAAAGCAAATGGCCAATAGGTATATGAGAAAATGTTCAACATCACTTATAATCAGGGAAATGCAAATCAAAACCACGAGATACCACCTCACGCCAGTGAGAATGGCACACATTAAAAAAACAGGCAACAACAAATGCTGGCAAGGATGTGGAAAAAAAGGAACTCTTCTACACTGCTGGTGGGAATGCAAATTGGTCCAACCACCATGGAAAGCTGTATGGCAGTTCCTCAAACTGCTAAAAATGGAACTTCCATATGACCCAGCAATACCACTTTTGGGAATCTACCCTAAGGACACAAAAACACTAATCCTAAAGGATACATGCACCTGTATGATTATTGCAGCACTGTTTACAATAGCTAAGGTATGGAAACAACCCAGATGTCCAAAAATAGATGATTGGATCAAGAAGATGTGGTACATATACACAATGGAATACTATTCAGCATTCAAAAAAGATAAACACATGCAATTCGCAGCAACATGGATGGAGTTAGAAGGAAGGGATCATGCTCAGTGAAATAAAAAGAAAAATATTGAATGGTTTCACTAATTAAAGGAATCTAGAGAAACCAAATAAGAGAGAGACATTCAGCGAAGTGGGGGGAATGAGGGTTCAAAATGGGGGAGAGGGAAGAACAAGGGACTGTGGTGATTTCACGGGTTGTATCTTTTACATTATAGTATATTCCCCATATATATATATATATATATATATATATTTATATATATATATATATATATATGGCCATATAATCTAAAAAAAAAGAATAAATACTATAGCACAATTTCACTAAAGAACAAATTGATAGTAAAAATGTAGTATCTTCATTGTACTCTAAATTATGTAAGCAATTTGACCTAGACACTTTTTCATGATTTCTTTAGTTAGATAGCAATGCCACTATGTGTAATTTCTTTTACAAAAAATGTAGAAAACAATAGAATAAAATATAAGTAACATTTGAATATTTTGAACATTTTTCACAATATTTTTCTTAGTTTTTAAATATATTTTTAGCTCATCGATTTAGAAGATTTCTTGCTGAATTAGCTTTTTGTGCATGCCCACTTGCCCAGAAATCTTTTATTATACCAGGCCAAGAAATCTATTCATTTTATGAACTATGTGATATATTTTTCTACTAAAATGTTGTAACAAATGAACTTAAAAACTTGTGCTAAAATCAAAGTTAAATTATATTTCTACTTATTTTATTCAAAACAAAATTACACACTATGTAAATAAAATTAATATTTGATAAGTATGCTTTCTGTTTCTGAAAAAGGTGATAAAACATTTTCAAGCAACACTCTACTTGCTCTAAAAAAAAATAATCTTTCTGAGAAATGGTCTAAAAGCTGTCAGATGTTATAACGTATTAAGTGAAAAAAAAAATATGGGGTAAAATTTAGTGATTTATTTCCAACTCCCACATATGTGAAAACGAAAATGTAGGTATATCTTAGACTAGACCTACATTCCATGTTCTCTCATGGAATTAGAGAACAAATTGGAAAGAAGCCACTGTTATGACTGTCAACATGCTTATGCTAAAATAATTTACTTACTGATATTTTTATCAAATACATGGATATTTTATAACTAAAACAAACAGCAAATAGAAATACAAAATTCCCCTTCAGGAATTTCACACTTTAGAGTATATATATATATATTTCTATTTGTCAAGTCTGGTTCCACTACTGTACAGCTCTGTGACCTTAGGCAACTTATTAACCTGTACAAACCCCTTATATTCTACTTAATAAATTTAGTATAAAATATTCATATCCTATGCTATTTTCATTTTCATGGTTACTATCAGAATTCAATAAGACTATAATCACAAATATCAATCACTACCATTTAATTTGCACTTACTATCTGACAGTAATTATCTAAGATATTATAGATATGAAATGCTTAGCAGATTGGCATATGTTCAATAAATAAAAATAAATTAACTAATATAATTTTATACAATTAGAATTATACTCTGAGTAGTGGACATTTTGTATAAAACAAATGTTAAGAATTGCTATAATTTAAAATATAGTTATTATTTCAAAAATTCTCCCTATGCATACATAGCCAAAAGAATTAAAAACAGGCAATAGAACAGATATTTGTACACCAGTCTTCTTAGCAAGATAATCTACGATACTCAGTTTGGAAACAACCCAAACATCCATAAATAGATGAATGGATATACAAAAGGTTATGTGTGTGTATGTGTTCATGTGCGTACATACACATCTATGATTTTATAGATATACTATATGTATATTATTTATATATATTATAAAACTATATATTATATACATTATTCATTATGAAAGGAATATTATTTAGACTTAAAAAGTAACAAAACTCTTAACCTATAGGTTAACCTTGAAAATACTATGAAATAGGTGAAATAAGCCAGATACAAAAGAACAAGCATTATATAATTCTATTCATGAAGTATCTAGAACAGACAAGTTCATAGGAACAGAATGTTGTTAGAATGGCATTTGCTAATAGCTAAAGGGGAGAGAGAATGGAGACTTATTGCTAAATGGATATTCTTTTTGGGATGATGATGATGTTATGAAATAGTGGCAATGGCTACCCAATACTACGAATATCCCACTAAATTATACACTTAAAAATAGCAGAACAGGTAAGTATTGTGTTGTGTCTACTTTAACACAAAGTAAAAAAACAAACAAAAAGCCATAGTTATAGAAAAATAAAAGTCCAAGGGTAGCAAACAGTTTAGGGACGATGTTTTGAAAGTGACTTTATATTTTCTCAAGTTATGATTTTGAGCACCTAATGCCAATATTTCCCCACAGTTTAGATAATGGGAGATTCAGAATGTATTGTGATGTACAGGGATGAAAATTTTCCTTGCTAACAGTGTTGAAAGCTGATAATTCTCAAGATTTAGCCCTCCTAGGAAATTATCTTCAGTTGGAGAGGTGCCTTGAGCAATGTACCCTTCCTAAGGAGAATATCCATCCAATGATCAGTTGAAGAAGGAACAGTAAGACCTTTTCTTTACCATAATGAGTAGAAGCTTGAAAGAACTACCTTAAGAGCTCCATGTAGGGTTAACTGAAGTCTTTGTTGAAATGTACAGTAGCCTAGCTTCTCCCTCTACTCAGTCTTGCTTCATTATCTGCCCTCCCACAAATTTTGAGCCAAACACTTTCTATGAAAGTTATAATATGCCAATTTCCATCTTAGAGTAACTACTCATCAAAGAAAAGAGAATATTTAAATATTTCTATGTTATTGAACAGAAGGTGCAGTTGACATTGAACTGTGGGGAGATATAATGCTATGAGAAGGTCCCTGTTGGAGAAAGGTTGTATAAGGGCAGGTATTAAATTAAATCTTTGGCAATCTCTAGCTGACAATGGGCAACTCAGTTCATGAACCCATATAGTTATGTTCCCACCCCCCAAAAAAACTGGTGATTTGAAATAGACATATTTAGTAGTCAGCCTAACCTCTATGTTGTTTCTCTTGCATGATTCCATTGGTAGTATGGAAAATAAAGCAGATTCTGAAACTACTCTCCCACTCAAGACTGAAAATGAAAACATATATGATATTGTGTGAAGAATGGCAAAAATCTCTGTCTCTAAAGGAAGAAGGGATAGGGATCCTAAATTATCTTCACTGAAACCACAAGTCTGGCTGTACAAAAGCGGGATGGTTCCTGGATGATGATAATCACCTACTGAAAATTCAATCAAACAGCAGTTTTTATTTTGTTTGCTTTGCTAGCTGTGTTCTTTTTGCTAGCACAGATAAACACAGCCTCAGGTAAATAGGATGAAGAATTTGATCTGCAAACTGTGTCCTCGTTCAGCCTTGTCAGAAAAGCAGAATATGTAACAATTATCATCTACTTGGAAGTGATAATAGTATATATCTGTTTTCTTGCCCCAGGGCTATGGTAAATCATTATCTCTGTCAAAAAATCTGGATTGATGGCATAATCTGAGGAACATCCTGCTGGCAAACAATACTGAACATCTCATGCTAAAAAAATGAAATAGATAGGACAAACAGATTAGGGGCTATAGAAAGACAGGTATACTTCAGAAGATGGGAGATGAACCCAACAGAACTTCAGGTACTTGGCCCATCCCTCAAAATTTTAAAGGTCATAGCACCCAAGAAAAATCACAACAACCCCTCCGATAAAAAGGACATAAGACTACACCTTCATTTCCCACTACAACGGAGGAAGCTCAACTCCTGGTAATTTTTCTTAGGTTTTGGAGGTAGCATTGCCACACCTCGGGATATTACTCTGGCCTGATGTAAAAAGTACTGAAGGCTAGAACTCTCCAAGATGTTCAGAATATGCCTTCTCAAGATGTGTCATTTTGGCTTGTGGATTATTTGGAGCTTATGTCAATTGATGCCCTGGAGTATTTAGAGAAACTTCAACTTCTTTAGCTGCCTAGAAAAAGGAAAATTGGGGGTATAACCCAGAATTAGAATTTATTTTTATCAGAAATAAAAGTTTCTGTTGGAGAAACTTATCTAAATGGCAGGACAAGCATCTAATGACAGGGTATCTGGTCTTCATTTGAGCCATGCCATCTTCATGATTTTCCTTCCACTTTCCTTACAAGCCATAAGCCTCTATTCCATTTCATAGTTCAGTACATAAAGCTTTCATTTTGCTAAATTTACATTAGAATCTACATCCATGCACATCCATGTAGATTCTCCATATATATGTAACTGACTTTTTTTTTCTCCTATGAATCTGTCTGATATTAACTTGATTGCTTGACCAGCTTAAGAAGAACCCAAAGGGGTAGGAAGAAAGTTCCTCTTCACCACTGCAATACCAGTTGTGATTAGAGTACAAAACAAGATGTGAATTCAGCCAGAGATCCAGGGCTGGAATTTAGGGACCTTTGCTGTTTATGAACCAGTAGATCCCATGATGTTGTAAATATCAGGTGTGAAAAAAAGATGATTCCTTGTCTTTATGAAAAAGTAAGATAATAAATATAGCCCCTACCATTATTAAACCTTTCAGAGGAGAACTGTTTGAAAAGTAATTCCTGATCAATTGGGTTCTCATGAAGATGGAGTGGCTGATCAGTGTTTTCAAGTGTGTAACCAAAACTGTCCAATATGAGCTGAATCTTTCTGGCCCACCCATTCTGCAAAGAGTAGATAGTGAGAAGGCATTAAGTCTGTGGTTTCCAATAAACCATGGGAAGGAATATACTTAGCATCTAGGGAATAATTTTAGGTAACTCTTGGTTAATAGGATGGTTTATTGATTGATTGATTGGTTCTTGTGGTGCAAGAGTTAGCATGGACTGTCTACAGGACCTTCGATGATAAGTTGCCTTTTCCAATGTGTGATGTACTTAATTTATAGTGTATATTGATTCATTAGAATTCATTATTTTGATTCATTAGAACTTGCATATAATAAGCACCTACCTAGAAAACTGAATACTGGCACCTTCTTGATAGTTGGTATAAAAGCACAGGTTCAAAATAACTGATTTTTCTATGTTCTAAATGTCAGTTAGATTTTTATCTCTGGTATTATTATTATTAGCCACTGCTTAAATACTAAGCACAGTACAAAAGTGCTATTCTTAAGCAATCTTGTAAAGTGGACATCATTAACTTTTAAGGGATTAAGCACTTGCCTAAATTACCCAATTTATTAATGGCAGAATAAATTGGAACCTATAAATTCTAAAATTCCCTGAAATTTTCATTTTCTCTTAAAATTAAATTTTGTCCCAGCTAAAAATAACAGTAAAATAGTGCCATAAAGATGCAAAATATACTTAACCAGACTAGCAATTATGATGTAATAGTAGAAACCTTGAAAACAATCCAGAATGCAGGAAGCTAGGACAAACAAAACATAGTGAAAGTAGCTGCATCATGAGTCCAAGAAGCGTAGGCTTTGTGGAGATCACACGGTAGTTAGAAATCTAGGAAAACTATTTGTCATTATTGTGCATTTTGTTTTCTTTTGTTTTGTAGGATAGGCAGAATTGAACATACTTGTATGCTGATACAAAGGATTCCCTAGAGTGGATAAATTAAGGAATAAAGAAAAGGAAGGAATAATTATTGAAGCAATATCTCTGAAAAGGTGGTAAAAAAATGGGATGTAATATAAGTGAGTTCCTTAGAACAGTTACATCAGCATCATTTGGAAATGTTAGCTGTGTAATTATCTGGCCCAATCCAAGAATTGCTCGCTGGTTGGACTGAACAACATAGGTTATTAACCTTTAAGTTGATTCTAATATACATGGCATCGCAGTAAGGGATAAGAAAAATCCAGGTGAATATGAAGGTGCACTTGTGGATTTGGTATTGGAAAGTTAATAGTTTTCACTGCTACACCTCACATCTACCTTTAGGAGTTCCTCTTACTTTATATACCCTTGCCCTCCAAAAGGTAAGATTTTAGTTGGCTCCTATTTGAAACAAAGATTAAAAACAAGATGAGAGCTAATCATTATGATCAAGACTATTGTGTGCAGCATCAGGTCACAGAGCCATCAGGTAAACAGGCAGAAACAGAGTGAGCAGATCTCAGACACCACTGCAGGACTGAGTCACATGTTTCTTTAAATAAATTCTGTCTTAGTAGGTCAGTCAAGTGACAAAGTCTGAGAATTTTTGTCTAAAGGAGGTAAAATTTTTGCTTAAATTAAAGCTATGTAACTAGTATAAAAATAACAATATAAAAGGAAACAAAATGGATATTACCAGGAGGGAAAGAGAATGTGGGGGTAGCCAAATCTGTTTAATGTGGTCAACTGAATTGTTGTGGATGGAAACTAGACTTTTTGGTAGAGATCATGACATACACAGCTGTAGAATTACAATATTGTATACCTGAACCTATTCAATGTTATAAACCAATAATATTTCAATAAAAATTAAAATTACTTAACAATCCTACTACTACCCAGAAGCCAGTGCTTTTAAATTCAAAATGGTAGTAGGCAAAAATAAAACTGATAAAGGCAAGCAAGAGGCACTAAAACCAGCCAAGGACACTGCCCAAAGAGTTTACTGGTCACTGTCTGAGTTCTTCACCAATACACACGATTGTAAGACTACTCAGGCTCAGAGAACAACAACAATGGGATTAATTTGACAAACCAGGGAAAAACAAAGAGTTACTGAGGCCAAAATGCCCATTTACCTCACCTGAAGCAGTGTCCATTGTTTTCAAATTTTGAACAGAAAGCATCAAACATGGCATCTTTCTGACACTGAGGACACAGAGCTCCTCGCTGAAACAAATAGGCAACTTGCCCAAGATGGCGTCTTCCTGCCTGGAGCATGTGGTAGCCAGACTATAGGCCGGGTTCCAACTCATGAAGATAACAGAAGACACAACAGGAGTTGCTCCCACAGCTGCCGAGATGCCCCAGCACGGCACCAGACAAGAAACACTCAAAACATTAACTGCAGTGGCAGAATGGCCTGAAAATGGCCTCAGTGAGGTGCCCAGCTCCAGGTCTTTGCCTTCCATTCCAGGCTATAACAGCCCCAAACTGGAATAGTGTCAGTTGCCTCAGCTACTTGCAAAGCCTCTGAACTTTTCCTCTCTGAGGTTGGCTACTGGAGGTCTCCACCTTCAGAGGCCCACAGAAGCCTTCTGGAAGATGGGTGTGGTGGGAGCTGAAATCGCTGACCCTGGAATCGCTGAATCCCAAACACTGAATCCTCAAACGCTAAATCCAGAACATGAATCCCTGAATCCTGAATTTGAAACACTGAATAATCCGGGTGGGGGTGGGGGCTGGAGGGGGTTTCCTTCTGCAGTTCCTTATATTTCTTATCAGTTGCTCCACCCCAAAATGCAATACTTTTTAGCATTTTCCCTGGGGCTATCTATCCTCACCAGCAACCCCCCTCCAGGCGGCACTACCTGTAACAATCTGGCTTCAGCCACCAGTTACAAAAAGTCTGTATTTTGGCTTTACACTTAAATTGTAGTGTAATAGTTGAGACAGTTCATATACTTTAGCATATACTGTTACTTTTACTTTAAGATGTAAAAAAGGAGACAAAATGTTTAAGTTAATGTCCATATTCCCCATATTCTCATATAATTATTAAAATGAATTAAACCTTATTGTGTATTATACACAGTGAACCCAAAAATCTTTTAGCTTGAAAATGTTTTCTATGACAGAAAAATAGACATTAAAATTCAGAAAATAATCGAAATTACCTTAGTTAATGGAGAATTTAAAATGTTAAATGGTCAAATATTTTTAAGGAACACAAATAACATAAATAATGCTTAACAAATTTGCTTATAACTAGAAACTATATTGTGACGTGTATATAAATACTCAGCGTGTATGACCATCTGATTTAGTGCCATATTTATACATTTATTATATACACATATGATATGCATGCCAATTATAAATACTTATGGATTTTTGAATGTGTGTAAACCATTTTAGCACATATACAATTTTTATACAGAGTTAAGCAAACCCAAAGGTGTTAAAAGCAGTTTAATCCTAGGAAAATTCAGTAAAAAATATACAGGAAAGGATGAATGAATATCAGATTATAAAATTTAAGGATTTGCTAGTGCCTGAGAAAAAGTCTAGCATATTCAAGCCAGCTTATTAAAATCTAGCTTATTAATAAAAAGATGTTGCTTCTGTATCAGAAGATAGTATTTTGCTTAACGTATTGTAGAGGCAGAATGGCACCAGGAGCAGGTTCTCTATGGAGCTGTGCAAACAGGTCAAAGAGGAGTCCTGGAGCCTTCAGAGGCTTTTTAGGCTTTTAATTATCTTTTGCAGGGAGGCAATCAGGTACAGGACAGGCAATGGGGCCAGGGGGCTGGGAGGTCTCCCAGCCCCCGGAGAATCTTCACTCTCTCGGGGTCTCAGGCGTTCTCTCGTCTCTGTTTCACCCCAAACGGTCCTGTGCTCCATGCTCATTTCTCTCCTGTCTCTCCTGTCTCTCCTGCCTCTGCTGCCTCTGCTGCCTCTGCTGCCTCTGCTGCCTCTGCTGCCTCTGCTGCCTCTGCTGCTTCTTTCCCTTCTGCTGCTGTTGCTTATAAGCCCAGTCTCTGGCTCAGGTGCGTCCACTCTCACAGGCCCACACCCTACTCCAGGTGACCGCCATCAGGCATGCATGTCTATCATTGGGGGGAGGGCTGAAAAACCTCATGACTCTTTAGTTTACCCTACAGATATAAACATGTTTTCTTTGAAACTATGAAAGTAGGTAATATTCCACATATTCTATATACAACTTGACTACCATTTACTTTCTAACTTTCTCCTTCCTTCACTTTAAATCAATTTGCTGCATTTGATTTTTTATCAGTTTGGATGAATTTATAATTAATTTATAATTGCATTTGTGACATAATGGGTAGGAGGAATTCTGATAATAAAACAATCGAGCTATCTAAAGGAGACAACAAAATTGCATGTTGGTAATGAGAGTGGGATTTTGCTTGTACCATTTTATACCCTGCTGCAATCTTGCATCAAGCCCCTTTGAGCTACCCATGCAACTCCTATTACCACTAATTGCAGTTTCACTACACAAGCACATCAAAAGAAA
>PVIJ01009944.1:14620-63584 GCA_004024925.1 Scalopus aquaticus | reverse complement strand
AAGGGGCGGGGGAGGCCATGATGGAGGATGGCGGGGGAGGGGGGTTGGGGAGTTTGAGGGGATAGCTCGGGATTGCGTGAGGAGGAGGAAGGGAAGAAATGAAGGTGGGTTTGTGGGGAAAGGTCGAGAAAGAGGAGACGGGGTCGGAGATGTGGGAACCGGGAGACAAGGGGAGAACTGGGAGCCACAGTTTCCCCTCCTGGGATATTTGGCTTGCAACGTGCTCCTCCCCCAGCCCCAGGGCTTCTTCCCTTGGAAGCCACGATGTTCCTTAAGGCCACTTGGAGGTCCTCTCCGTCGTTTCCCTGAACTGTCTCCTGAGATGAGGAGGGGGCGTTGTCTCCTGAGGAAAGCGGCTTCTAGGCCCCCACCCAGTGCTAGATAACCCAAGAAATGGGAGAGCCGAGGCCCCTAGGTCCCAGCCCTGGCTCTGCCATCAACTAAAAGTGGAACTCTGTGTGACCTTGGGCAAGTCACTACCTTTCTTTGGGCCTCTGATTTTCTGTCTATTTAAAAAGAAAGAAAGAAAGGCAAATGGATGCAAGACAATGATATTCCAAATTTTCTCCAGCTCCAAAATGAGTGGTTTTTGAAGAGAGAGTTTAGGAAAATGGGTTCTAGGAAGCCTAGAGGCAAAGGAAAGAAGGATGAAGATGGAGGGAGGCCTTCAGCTGGCACGCTGGGGCTGCAGAGTATCCCCAGGGATATGGGGAGATGGTAGGCACAAAGCCTGTAAGGCTGGGGCAGGCTAGCCAGGGCCTGTGGAGTCCTGTTGGAGGGGTGGAAGAACTCCCTAAGTAGGGAAGGTGCTTGAGACCTATCCCCAGAAAGATGAATACCACAGTAACATTCAGTTCTTTTGAGGGAGACTGATGAGGTCATGGCAGGATCATAGAGAAGCAATAGAAGATATTTTCTAGTAAGAAAATCCGTATTCGGGGGGAGTAGGAGAAATAGTAAGGCTGGTATGGGGAGTTGGGACTAGGGTGGTCTTGACACCAGGGAGGGAGGGAGGACTGGCACTGTTTGAGGCAGGTGAAGAAGGGCAATGCGTAGCTAAATCACAGGGTAATCAATCAGCTCATCTCTGAGCCTCCTTTTCTTTCTGATGATGGCTACCTCTTTCTGAGAGTTGTTTCTCACAGCCTTCATTTTCCCAACACAATCCCTTTAGGGAGTGAGTCAGATCAGGCCAACTTTTGGATCACCTGGCTGTCTTGATGATTTCAGGATTGAGTAAGGATTGGAGTGAAAAGAAAATGGGGATTTGAGTATAAGGAATACTGTGGCACCATCACTCATCTTTGCCATTGAAAGCACAGGCTTTGGGGTTAGACTGCTTGAATTTCAAACCTGCCTCTGCCATTTAATCTCTTAGAACCTTGGTGAAATTACTTAATCTCTTTGCACCACAGTTTTGTTGTCTGTAAATGGAGACAATAACCTCTAAGATGGTAGGGAGAATTAAATGATGGTTTGGCATGGTATCTGGCTCATAATAAGCGCTCAATAAATATTAGCTACTAGATGTAATTCCCTCTTTCCATTCTTTCCTTCTGTCTCTCCATGCTTGTCCTTTTCTCCTTTTGTTCTTTCTACGGAATCTTTAGTTCTGAGACGCCCCTTAGGTGTGGAAGCTGAGAAGAATTGGTTGCATCTTGAGGGTCTTTCCATTGACCCAGGTGAACACAGGGTAATTAGGTAGTCAGTTGTCTCTTCATTGTCTTTAATTTACAGATGTGCTTTGTTCCAGGCAAAACCAAGAATCTACTTTTCAAAGTCCCTTTCCTTATGTTCCTTTCTGACACATCATTTCTTCAGATTCTCACTCAGAAATGTAATAAGATCCTAGTTGTGGGGTATTGCCGTAAGTGAGGTAGGAACAGAGGTGTTTAAGGAAAGAGAGTGTCTGTCACACTCGAGAAGGTTCAGGGTGCGGAGGACTTTGGAAGTTCTATAGTAATTTATGTACATTCCATTGCCTTGTCTTTGTGGGGAACTTTCCAAAACAGGCCAGTTTCTGGATCCTGGCCAGAGTTCTCCATTCCAAATAGAAGATGGTCACACACAGTTTTTTATAATGTTGGTTTTCTCACGCCAGTATTTGATTCTAATTCCCTTTCCCCAGCCACACAGACCTCTGCCAAGCTGCTTCTCTGTCATCACAGCAGACCGTACTCAGTGGGATTTATACACATGAACCTGTGTGCGCACGCACGCATCTGTTTTAGGATATTCCGCTACATAAAAATCAGATAAGGGTAGGAATGAGTCTGCATTTTATCACAGTCTCTGACTAGACACATACAGAAAATTTCAAAGGAGAAACGTAGCCCCTGACTGTAGGGAAATCTCCACCCAAGTGGGGAGACAGGCAGTTCCGGCAACGAAGCACTTAGCAAACATCCACAGAGTAGCTTGTTCTGTGCAGAGTGCAGCATTTCCCGAGGGGCCCCAGGAAGGTAGGAGTGTGTGTATCAATGGAGAATAGTCATAAAGATAACCCAAGGAGGTGAATATTGGGTGATCTTTGACAAAGTAAGAGTGGAATGAAAGAAACCTGGAGTAATCTATTCCTGTGCAAAGAGGAGGAGGGCAGCCATTGAGTCAGGGGGAGCTCAGAGTGTGGGACAAGTCTTGTTGAAACACTTTAAAGGTTAGATGAGGGGTTGTGTGGGATAGATGGTAGGGAGCCACCCTGGGTTCCCAAACAAAATGCTGAATTCTTACTGATATTACTACATGAGTTACAGGGGACGTGAGGGTGAAAAAAGCTTTCCTGTGGCAGGGATTGTGCTTTCAATGTCTGAAATGCAGATTGGAGCCTCTTTGACTTTCAGCCAGTGGTGGGAACTTAGACTAATCAGTCTTCCTTAGATTTTTCATCTGAAAAAAGGGGTCTTGCCAGAGTTACCTCCAGCTCCGGCTGTTTTCTTTGCATAAACTGGGCCTTGCCAATCAATGACTGTTTTGTGGGGCCTGCCAAGGCCATTTAGTTATTAAGCCATTAGCACCTACTGTGTGCCAGTCTGAGGTGGTGAGGAAAATGCAGTGTGGGTAGGATGGCATGAACAAAAACATTGATTCTAAGACTCACGTTTTACACTGCTCAAGTCAAGATACATCTTAATATTGATGGAGTGTTTAATTTGCAGCATTTTTAAAAATGAGTGCTGCTAAAAATAATAATACAATCAGAATTGTACAAATAACTGTAAAATTCCAGTGTGTGATTGTTGAAGAAAAAGGTACCAAGTGTGTGAGCTCTAGCTCGTCCACTGAGTTGGAGGAAGACATTTTGAGGAAAAGATGCCTTATGGATGTGAAGGATATGTCAGCGAGGTGTGGTGGTGGCAGGAAGATTGCCTCGAGCAGAAGTGGAGAACTGAGTGAAGGCAGGTGTGACTGGAGCACCCCCCCAGCTCAGCATGGCAGGCTGGCAAAGCTGTTTAGGGAGCAAACCTGCCACACCCGACCTGCCAGGCCTTATGCGGGGCCTTTGGTCTTTACCCTGAGAACAGCGGGCAGCTCTGGTCTGAGGTGCATTATGATGAGCTTATTATGGCTTCAGATTGGAGTAGATGTGGGGAAACCAGTTGGGGGACCACTGCAGTTGGGCAGATGAAAAGAAGAGTAGTTGTGTGGTGAAGGAAAAAATGAAGAAAAATAGATGGATTTAAGAAATCTTTTTTTTTTTTTTAAAGATTTATTTTTTATTTTATACATACAAGCTGGGGTACAGGCCAGAGGCGTAGGGCGGCGAGAGGGTTCACCAGAGACAGAGCGGGAAGCAGAACAGGCAGATCAGAAACACACTGCTGAGGGGAGCAGTGGGCGAGGCAGGAGAGGTCTGCCGCGCCATGTGGGATTCTCCCTGGCCGGGCGTCGAACTCACGTCACCGCTGCCGACAGCTCCACAGCGCAGCGCTTAACCGCTGCGCCACCAGGGAAGCCCCGGATTTAAGTAATCTTTATCTAAAATTAGCAACTCTGATATTTTGATGAGGAGGGAGGAGTGACCCAAAGATAGTTACGTAGCATTTGGCAAGTCAGAGGGGACCCTAAGGCTGCTTCAGGTAAGAAAGTGTGGCACAGAAAATTAGTTTTTCTCCTCTTTTCCTTAGGGTCTAACTTTCCATGCTGAGGAAAGTTTTAGGGGCAGAAACAATTCTGATGCAGAAACAATTCTGATGCAGGTGATTCAAGTGGGACTAGTTTGGTTTATCCCCTTCTGTCCTTAGAACAAAATGGGCTGGAAGAGAGGGAGGACAGATGTTGCTAACGGGAGAGATTAGAAAGCATTTCTAAGTGCTGCGCCTTCTTAACATAGGGGAGCTGGGAAAAGGATTTTGGGCAGCAGTAAAGTGGCACCTCTTTAACCAGCTGCCACCTTTCCCTGGAACTCCTCTATCTGTTCTGCACGGCCCTGCCCCCTTCAAGCAAAGTAGAAGAAGGGCAGAGCCTTTAAACTGCATCTGCAAACCTTGATTCACTTCAGGTTTGTGAATGGGTAATATATGGGTGCACATTGGCAAGTTACCAGAAGGTATACAGTGTGAAGTCTGGCTTCCCCCTCTTTCCTTTCTACTGATTTCTTGTGTGTCATCTTTTGTCTCCAATTTTTATGCAAGTGGTATGATTTGCGGCACTTTGATTTTTTTCCCCTCACTTGTTTAATCTTAAGAGATTGTTCCATATTAAGACAGCTTCTTCATCCTTTCTGTGGCTGCATAGTATTCCATTTTATGTTTGTGTATAATCTCATAATTCTTTACTGATGGATATTTAGGCTGATTCCAGTCTTCTATTTTTACAAATAGTTCTGAATGGGAAATCATACACATATCATTTTAGCCATAGATCTAATCTGTAGAATGGGTTTTTAGAATTGGAAGTTTCCATATAAAGAAGATTAGTTCCTCCATTTGTTCATTTGTTCAATATTTATTGAGTACCCACTATGTGCCAGACACTGTGGCAGGTCTCAGGAATCCAGCTTTCAACAAGTGAGATGTGATCCCTGCCCCTCATGAAATTGGGAGGGTCTGCTTTAAATAGAAAAACTTTGGCAAACGATATTTAAACTGAGAATTAAAAGATGAAGTGTGGCACAGGGAATCCTAGCTCCTTCAGCGCGTCACCTATGAGAAGATGAATTCAGGATCTGTAGGGAAGGGGATGAGCACTGAGGGTGAGGGTGGGAGTAGAGCCGAAGTTACGGAGGCAGTGATGGGGAGTGGAAGATGTCAGAGCGTGAGTGACTTAGGTGGGGCCTGTTGGTGGAGGGTCCTGGGAGTGAGGAGGGGAGAACCGGGAGACTAGTGCTTGTGAAGAACTAGTAACTGTGGTTCGAGGGCTTTGGATTGAATCTCCGTGACTGAATTCAAATAAGGACGAGAGAAGCCATTTCCTGAATACTTTGGGGTTATGAGACCTGTGAACTGCTTTGAGGAAGGTGCAGCCTTGCCCACAGGCAGGAAAATGAATGAAGAGCCTTGTGAAGAACCTGTGATAGAGTCTCCTACATCTTTTTGATGGCTTTGGCAAAGTGGAAACTTCCAAACTAAAGATGACATTGAAGGGGCTTAACCAGCTGGCTCTGGGCTGACAGAAGCAGACCTGCCTGTGTCTCCAAGCTGGAGGCGAGCAGGAAATTGGACTTGGAGACCCTTCTTCTGAACTTTGTGTTCCTTTTTCATCCTCACCCCTCTGCTTCCCTTCTGCGAAAGCCCATCTCTTTGCCCGTCCTGGGTCCTATGACTTTTCTCTCCCTCAACAGTCGGTTCCCGATTCTGGTCCCCGGCCCCCTGCAGCGCCTGCCCCCTTCCCACCGGGGCCCCCCATGATGCCACCACCCTTCGTAAGTTTTATGTCTTTCCCTGGGCTTGGCTTTTCCAGCCTGCACCCCAACTCCCCAGTCCCTAGCTCTGCTGCATCGCCAGCATGATTTTGTGTAATCCCCTTCTGTTACCTTTGAAAGGCAGTGGTTTGGAAAAGGGATGGTTTTGCTTGGGTATTGGGGTGGGAGGAGTTGCTATTAAGCTCTCCGTTCATAAAGTTGACAGTTGTCCCTTTGTCTTTTTGTCCTTGGGACACTCCGGGGCTGGGGTAGGAGAAGTGGAAAGGAAAAGACCCTGCTAGTGTGAGGGCTGGAGGGCTGTCTTTTTCTTTCACTACTCCTTGTCTGTATTTTCTAAATATGCCACACAAGTTAGGCTGGAATAACAATTGGTGAGCTTCGAATTGGAGAAAAATGGGATGCAGAACGGGGCAATTGGGGTACCTGGACACCTGCCTCTGGCCCTGCATCTGATAGGCCTCTTTGGGGAGAGTTGCAGAAGAGGTGGATTTCTTTCAGCCAGTCTGGTGGCGATTATGCTTCCTTTTCCCTCTCCCTTCCCTACCTCTCAAGGAGCTGTATGCTTGCCTATTAGACCCAGAGGAACCCCCAATTACCAGTCTTTCTCAATAGTGAGAAGGGAGGCAGTTTCTTGCTTTATATTCCTCAAACTACAGTTCAGGAATTGCCTCAGAGCCGGGGTAGAGTGTTGGGGTGGGAGTCAGGTGGGTTTCCTGACAGGTCCAAGGCAGTGTCTTTACTGCTCAGTATCTCTTCTTTTCCTCATTTTCAGATGCCCCCTCCAGGAATCCCCCCACCCTTTCCTCCAATGGGGCTACCCCCCATGAGTCAGAGACCACCAGCCATCCCCCCCATGCCACCTGGCATCATGCCCCCCATGCTTCCACCAATGGGAGCACCACCTCCTCTCACACAGGTAATCCTCACCCCTTCGCCAGGGCCTCGGAAAATTGCCGTTTTAGCTGGGAGTGGAGACAAGAGTGGACACCAGACTTCAGGAACTGGGCGGGAAGGGAGCTTTAGATCCATGTGGATTTGTCTGCTGGTTGATGAGAAAGCACTCAGGCTACGCTGCGAGTCCAGAACCTGGGAGTTGACTGATCTCACCTTGGTAGCTGGTTTTTGTCTTCTTTATATCCGTAGATACCAGGAATGGTACCTCCAATGATGCCAGGAATGCTGATGCCAGCGGTGCCTGTCACCGCAGCGGTAAGCCGTAGGGGCCGGCAGGCAGCAGCTCTGCGCTGCAGCCCTGTGGGTCTGACTTGGAGTACAGGGATGCGGCGGCCATCTTTCCCTCTTCTCATTGGCTCCATCCTGGTCCCTGGCAGCTCTCCCCACACTTGAGCCCGCCTCTGCAGCCGTGTACTCTCAGCTCTTCTACTGTCTCCTTCACTCCCAAAGGCTTATACACTCTCTTGTTAGCCCTCGGTGCTCAGCTGCCTAAGGAGCACTTAGGCCAGACACCCCTTACCCTTGCAGAACTAGCAGTGTGGATAGTGGGGTATGTTCTCCTCTTCACATCTTCTTTGTCTCTGGAGGAAGCACCTGGGGATCTCGCTGTGCCTTTTGTGCCATTTTTCAGTAGTCAAGTCTGGGTAGGATGCAGAATTTGGCATCCACTATGGAAGAGAAGGGCCTTAGAGGTTGACTTAAAATGCTCTCACTTGAGGAAGAAGGAGAAAGGAGCTGCTGTGTGATTCCCCCTGGGACCCTAGAGCCACAGCCCTATGGGTGGGGGAAGCCTGTTAGGGAGCAGAGATCCCTGGGAGCAGAACTCCTGGATCCCGGCCCGGCCTGCTTCTCCATTCCCCATGGCCTGGGTCCTGGGGGCCACCGGGCTTGGCCCCAACCCTTCCCCCTCCTCTTTCTTCGGCAGACGGCTCCGGGTGTGGACACCGCCAGCTGTGAGTCTTCTGGGGGCCTGCTCCCCCCAGGCTCGGAGGTTGGGGGGTACAGGGGCAAGGGGACCATGGACTAGAGCCTTCCCTGGATCATGCCTGTTGGGATGCCAGGGAGCCTGGGATGTTGATGGGCACAGGGGATATTTACTGGGGATGGCATAAGGGAGGAATAGGTGGGGATGAGATGAGGTTTGGGACAAGGACTTAGTGCATCTCCTTTGGCTTTTTTTTCTAGCTGCTGTGACTGGGACAGGCCCTCCGGTGAGTTCTAACTCAGGGGTCTCTGGGTAGAAAGGCTTGGGAGCTAGTGGTTAAATCTTCGGGATGAGGAAGACAGACTTGGGGAACGGGGCCTTGACCACGATTCTGTGCCCTCCGCCTTCCCCAGAGAGCCCTGTGGAGTGAGCATGTGGCCCCCGATGGGCGCATCTACTACTACAATGCCGATGACAAGCAGTCTGTTTGGGAGAAGCCCAGCGTGCTCAAGTCGAAGGCAGAGGTCCTGAGTGGAACTTTCTGGCCCTTCTTTCAGCTGCCCTGACCCTTTCAAGGACTGGCCTTCCCTGAGCCTCTAACCATGCACATTATGGTTCCTTTGATCCTCCAACCTCCCTAGGCGCTCAGGAAGTCCACTTCCCCCCGTGTTGAGCCAGGCCAGGTGATGGCCAAAAACTCCTGTGTTCCCTTCACCCGGCCCCCTTAGTTCTACCAACTGGGACTAGAGGGCACGTCCAGCCCACAAACATTCTCTGGCCCATCCTCTTACAGCTGCTGCTGTCCCAGTGTCCCTGGAAAGAATACAAGTCAGACACGGGCAAACCTTACTACTATAATAACCAGAGTAAGGAGTCCCGCTGGACCCGGCCCAAGGACCTGGATGACCTGGAGGGTGAGGTGGGGCTGTGCCTGGGCAGGGGCTCTGCGGGGTGCCCTTGTTGCCCTGTGACCATATTATCTTCTGTTGCAGCTCTAGTCAAACAGGAGGCCACAGGGTGAGTGGCTTGCTTACCTGTCTACGTGGGGCCGCCTGAGGGGGAGGAGGGACACCCCCCATTGATCCCTGCTCCATGGGAGGAGTGCCGCAGTCTCTTTACGGTGTAGACTGCTGTGGCTTCAGTCTCTCCCAGGATAGACCAGCCAGCCCAGCCGCCTCTACCCCTGTCCTACTCCCGGACACTGTCCTTCTGGCGCACACACAGGAAGCAGCAGCAGCAGCCGCAGACGTTACAGCCTCAGCCTCCTCAGCCACAGCCCGACCCACCTCCTGCGCCTCCCGGCCCCACCCCAGTGCCCACGGACCTCCTAGAACCCGAGCCAGGTGGGAGTGAAGACTGCGATGTGTCAGAGGCTACCCAGCCCCTGGAGCAGGGGTTCCTGCAGCAGCCAGAAGAGGGCCCCAGAAGGTGAGGACTACCCCCACACCCCCAAACCCAGTGTGGCTTTGTGGTTGCTGATCTCAGGCTCCAGCCGGGTTCAAGCTTGGAAAGGGGTGTGAAGGTCTGGGTATGACCTCTGAAGGGCAGAAGAAGGCTGCCCTGGGGAGCAAGGAGGGAGTGGTGTGCCGCTGATCACATGGGCACTAAAATCTGCAGGGACTGGGGGATGCTGTGGCTGAGTCCCCTTTGCCCCCCAGTTCTGCTGGACAGCATCAGCCACCACAGCAGGAGGAAGAAGAATCAAAGCCAGAACCAGAGAGGTCTGGCCTCAGTTGGAGCAACCGGGAGAAGGCAAAGCAGGCCTTCAAGGAACTGCTGAGGGACAAGGTGCTGGGGTGGGGCTCCTGGGGTAGGCCTGGAGGGGGCTGGAGGTGGGCAGGCCCCGTGACTCCCACCTGCTCCCTTCTAGGCTGTCCCCTCCAATGCCTCGTGGGAACAGGCCATGAAGATGGTGGTCACCGACCCCCGTTACAGGTAGGCCTGGGCAGAGGGTGCCAGGCCCTTCAGCCTCTGTTCGTGAGAGCATCTGGGCCAGGGACTCCCCAAAGGCAATACTCGGGTCCCAAGGGGGCCCAAAGTTAGGAGAGTGATAGATGGGTGAGGGCACAAGGGCAAGAGAAACTGGAGGGCCTCCAGGAGGAGGGGAAAGGAATCTGACACGAGACACTCAATAAATGCTTGTTGACTGGAATTGATTTGAATTGAATTAATTGGGCAAAGGGGGCCGGTTGGGGCAGAGGCGTGGCTGCGACTTGAGACCACAAAGCGAAAGCGCCCAGGATTAAAAGTGTCTTGGAGCCCCATCTCCTCCCCTCACTGCCCCTCAGCCTCCCCACATCCTAGAGACCTGTCTTGCTTCCCGTGCGCCCTGGGAGCCCTGCCGCCTGCAGCGCCCATGCATGGACCCCCTCAGTCCTTGGAGACCCATCCCCAGTGCCGTGATCCTGTTTTTCGGATGTGCTGGCTACCTCAGCTGACTCCTGTGTCCCCACCCTCTCCACCTCAGCGCCTTGCCCAAACTGAGTGAGAAAAAGCAGGCATTCAACGCCTACAAGGCGCGGCGGGAGAAGGAGGAGAAGGAAGAGGCCCGGCTTAGGGCTAAGGAGGCCAGGCAGACCTTGCAGCATTTCCTGGAGCAGCATGAGCGCATGACTTCCACCACCCGCTACCGGTCAGGGGGCCGGGCTGGGTGGGGCAGGGGGACCCTGAAACTCACAGGCCCAGGGTCTCTTGTTTTCTGCTCCCTACCCACGGCCCATATGCTCCACAGGCGGGCAGAACAGACCTTTGGGGAGTTGGAGGTCTGGGCTGTGGTTCCTGAGAGGGATCGAAAAGAGGTTTACGATGATGTCCTCTTCTTCCTGGCCAAGAAGGAGAAGGTAACAGCCTGGGCTGGATCCATGGTTTGACCCTAGATTCTCCGTGTCTTATTTCCTGTGGACCCTGGCCATTTTCTCCATTTCCCCAAGGGCCCAGCTCCTTGCTGGAGCTGGGCTGCTGGGCTGGCACATCCCCCGTTTCTGCTCTGGGCCCACTGCCCTGGGGTGGGAGGACAGAAAGGAACCTCTGAGGGCTTGGCCTGGAACCTGTGCTCCTTCCTCGTCCCCGGGACACGGAAGCCTTGAGTCTGGCTCTCCTGAGGTGCCCCAGCTGCCTGCCTGTTCCGGAGCCTGCCCCTGCCAGGTCTGCTTGAGTAGCTCCGGCCTGCCCTCCCTCACGCTGACCCCGTGGCTCCCCAGGAACAGGCCAAGCAGCTCCGGCGTCGTAACATTCAGGCTCTGAAGAGTATCCTGGATGGGATGAGTAGCGTCAACTTCCAAACTACATGGTCCCAGGCTCAGCAATACCTCATGGATAACCCCAGCTTTGCTCAGGACCAGCAGCTGCAGAGTAAGCCTGGGTCTCCGTTCTCGTCTGCCCCTTCCCTTTTTTCATTGACCTGAGCCCCGGAGCCGGCCTCACGCAGCTCCCCTGCACAGCCTGCCTTCGCGGACTCCCGGGAGCCCCAGTGCTCACTCAGCCCCTGTGCCTCCTCCGCACTCTGGAGATCCTATAATGCTTCTGGACAAGCGCCCTGCCCGCTCCACCCTGGCACACTCTCAGTCTCGACATTGTGTGCCCTTGGAGAGGCAGGTGTCAAAAGTCCTGGAGATGATGTGAATTTTTATAGCTCGTGTGAATGTGTTCTTAAGTCGTCGCGGCACCGTGGCCTTACGTGGTCGCAGCTGTTGTTGGCCTATAATCACTGGCTGTATTAGAAATTTACCTTCTGAAGTTGCATCATAGCCTGATTGATTCCTAGGTCAGTAAAATGTGAAACCTAAGGTTCTGTGTAAGGTAACTGTTTCCTGTGTTGAGCCTTCAGTAACCAAATTCACAAGAGCTGAATACTTGCTAATTTTTTTCTCGTGCCATTAGTGACTCCTCAGTTATCACCATTCCAGTAACTTCTCCCAAAATGCCCTTTACCCCCCCTTTCCCATCACCCTGGGTGTCCCTGGCACCTACAGGGGCAGCAGCCTGGAAACACTGCGGGTTGCGGGGTCTGAGGGGTGTCTCACTAGAGCGGTGCCTGTTGAGCCCCCTTCCTGCCGTTAGACATGGACAAGGAAGACGCACTGATATGCTTTGAGGAGCACATCCGCGCTTTGGAGAGGGAGGAGGAGGAGGAGAGGGAGCGGGCCCGGCTTCGCGAGCGGCGCCAGCAACGCAAGAACCGGGAGGCCTTCCAGGTATCTTTGCCGCCCTCTGATCAGAGCTCAACTCTGCCGGACCACGGTCCTCCACCTGCCTGCTCTCGGCCAGGTTCACTGTTTTGTCTGTGCTCCGTCCTGTGTCTGCTGGAGGGGCCTCCCTGTGCCGGAAGTCCTGATCTTGCTATGTCCCCTCAACTCCGGGTCATGCCTCTCTAGGGAGAGTAGACGTACGCACCGTCCGGAAATTGCCAGCGTAGAACCCCCCTCCCAGCGCGGCTTGGCAGCTAAGCCAAGTTTATTTCCCATCTGTGGGGAGCCAGGCAGTCAGAGCCAGCTTATCCCCCAGCTTGGCCATGGCAGTGGTGTGGTGGTGGTGGGGCTTTCTCAGCTGTAACACACTGGGAAATTGAAACCAAGTCATGGGAAGATTGTGCTGCAGGCAAGTTTCTGTTTCTTTGCCTCCCAATCTGGCTCCTCCTTGGTCTGTCCCTTCACACTTACATTCTCACCCTCTCGTTGCTCTCTGCCTCCCCATCTGCGTCTCATCTTTGTTGCTTTCCCTGCATTTCCTCAGTCTGGGTTGTTCCTTCCTCTTCCTGCCTTCCCTCTCCTCCTCCCCAGTCTTTGCCTCCCACCCTGTCTCACTCTCCCTATAACTGGCCTCTCCCTGCTCAGACCTTCCTGGACGAGCTGCACGAGACAGGGCAGCTGCATTCTATGTCCACCTGGATGGAGTTGTACCCAGCGGTCAGCACTGATGTCCGCTTTGCCAACATGCTGGGCCAGCCGGGTAAGGCAGCCAGGCTCCCCCTTCTCTGGCCTGGCTTCCTGCCCTGCCAGCCTCTCTGCACCCCCACTCCCTGATCCTGTCCTCGACCCTGCCCCCAGGCCTTTGGAAGCTGCCGCCCGCCAGGCCCCCCTCCCTCCCTCCCCACAGGCTCCACCCCTTTGGACTTGTTCAAGTTCTATGTGGAGGAGTTGAAGGCGCGGTTCCATGATGAGAAGAAGATCATTAAGGACATCCTTAAGGTGAGGGAGGCCTGGGCTTGTGGATGGACGCGCACTGAGTGCAGGCTTGCTTATGGCCAGGATTCCCTAGCGAGTCCTCTTCCGCAGGGGTATTCAGCTCAGTTCAGCAGATGTCTAGTGGGGCATACAGATGTTAGGAAGGCAGCTTCTGCCCATTAGGAGCTATGGCCTAACAGGAAGGTAGGCATGACAGGTAGTGAACAGAGGGACAGGAGCTATCCCAGAGAAGAGACTCAGAAGAATTCACATTGAGGCTGCCTCTTGAAGAACAAGTCGGCGAGGGAGGGTTGAGAGCCTGGACTTTGGCTACTATTGGAGCAACGGCAAGGGGGTGGGAGGGGGCAAATGGGTTTGAGGAGTAGGAAGCATAGCTAGGGCCACCATACGTGTGCTCTTCACCGGTACGTGTCTTAGAAAAATTGAAACTTACTGCTAACGTTTAAAATTCGGGGTTGCCCATAAAAATCTGGCTCTTTAGCTTTAGTTGAAATTTTGAGTTACCTGGCCGCACTGGGCTGGTTTTGTAAGGCGTTCTGGCGGACTCGTACTGAGACGCCACTGCCTTTAAGAAGGGCCCCTCGGGCAGACCGCCTCCCTGATGTGGCAGCGAATTGAGCTGTCATTTACCTGGCATGTCCATGTTTTAATTTTGTTATACTGGAGAAATAGTTTTCAACATCTGTACCTATCAAGGTGGAATAGTGAATGATAGGCTAGGAGAGCCTTGTGTTCAAGAAATAAAACAAAGACCATATTGCTCTGAGAAAGTGAGGAACATTCTTACTACAGTCGAGGAAGCAGTATAGTGCCGTGGTAGGGAGCAGGCTGGAGGCAGACTGCTTGGGTGGCATACAAGTTCTGCCCACCCACTCCCCAGCTGTGTGACCTTGGGCAGCTTAGCCTTTCTGATGCTTAATTTCCTCGTCTAAAAAGTGGGGAGTTTTCCACCAAACTACACCTGTTTGCCAAGGGGAATAACTTGGTACCTGGAATGAGGAGGGTCGGATGATAAAGCTAGAAGTGTCCCACTGCACCTGTAGCATTTCTTTGAATTCCTGTGTTTTGCCTTATAAATCCATGCAGGTATTGTACTTTAATGCCATGCTACTTTCCTGTGAAATAGAAACGATGTTTTAACATCACCATTAGGTAAGATGTATCATATCTATGGCTTCCTGTTTTTCTGGAACCACAGACCCCAGTTTGGAAGTAGCACCCTGTGTGTAATAAGCCTTGAGTGCTAATATGAGAAATGTTTATCTTGTAAATAATGGGGAGCCGGAGAATTTCATATTCAGACGTGTCTTAGAGAAGCCTGGTGTGTTGTGCTGAGCACCTGATCCCTAAGTGGGGGCAGGGGGCGCCTCGGTGCTGAAAGTGATAGTGGCGAGTAGTTCAAATCAATTTGGACTGTGAATCATCTTCTGGCCCACCCCAGACCTTTCCCCTGCCGTGGGGTTGGTGGTAGAACATCTGAGCAGCCCTTTTCTCTCAAGGCTGGGCAGTGAGTGGGGTGACCAGTCCGGAGGCTACTGCAGCACCCAGGTGTGAAATGAGCTCAGGTGGGGATGCGGGCAGGACAGATGAGAGGCCTGTAGTTTCCTGAGACACCCTAGGACAAGCGGGGGTGGAGTTGGGAAGGGGATTTTATTTCCCTTCCTGTTTTCAGGTATAGCGGCTTGCTTCTCTGTGATACATTGAGGTTCTACATAAAATTTTTATTAAAAAAAAAATTTCTGCTAGTAAAAAAAAAATGTTTAAAAACAGCAGGATGGTTATTAAAAAATAGAATAGTAGATTTTGTGTGTGTATGTGGAGTTGAGGGAAAGGAAAGAGTGGAAGTGGGCAGGGCTGGGTGATGGCACCATTGGCAAGGATGGAGCAGGAAGGAATAGGGCTGGAGAAAGTAAAACTCCACTTGGGAAATTTTTCTCAAAAGCACCCAGGGGCATGGAGGAATAAAGCCAATACTGTATTTTAAGCAGGCTTATTACATAAATTAGAAATGTCTAAGCCAGGAGAGTTGGCTGCCTAACTCAGTGCAGGGCGGCTGGTCCTGCCAACAGCGGCACAGGTCCCGTCCTCACTGAGTCTGCCTTGCTGTCTCCTAAAAGAAGCTTTAGAGTTCCCCTTCCTGTGCCCCCTTTTGGGCTCCTGCATGGGGAAGGCAGATAGGCCCAGGGTCCCTGTGGCCCTGCACCTGCCAGGCACTCTCTAGCGCTGCTCATCGTGGGAGAAGGCCGGGAGCCCTGGGCATGGGGCAGCTGGAAGACAAGATCCGGGCCTGGGAGGTTGGTGGGGGTGGAGCCCGTGGAAAATGCTGAATTTAAAGTAGTCGTGAAATACCCAGTGTAGTGTGCTCTGGGAATCGGGAGAGAATTGGGGGTGACTGCTCCTGCGAGTGTGGCTAGTGAGGAAAAAAGTGGTTTTCAGGGGAACAAGCACGTGCTGGTGTTGAGAGGTGGTGAAAGGTCAGACAGGAGGGCGCCTGCAGAGGGGAGTGTTGAAGAGGTGAACAGTGAGGTGCGCGAGGACTGAGAAGGGGCCCTTGGAGCTGGCTGTTGGGACTGAGCACCCCTCGAGCACCGTCTGTGGAGTGGGGGGGTGGGTGCCGCGCAGGCTGGGGCGAGGCACCTCCTGGCTGCTGACTGGTTGGGACCTCTGCAAGCTAGGGGATGTCTCAGCCTCATTTCCTCATCTGTAAAATGGGGGTCATTTATGGGCTGGTTTGTGAGAATTACATTTTTTATAAATAGTCTTCCTTATAGTAGACTCAAATGTGTATTCCTTTTCTCTTTGTGTTGCATTTAAAGAGGTTTTTGAAACAATGAAAATCGGCAGAGGTTTAGCTTGAGAAAGGCGAAAGCTAGAGAGAATGCTCTAGATTAAGTGAGGCGTGTGCTTGATGGAAGGAGCCAGTGAAGAGGTGAGATTGAAGCTTTCAGTTCCCTGAGAGACACTGATGTTTGAGAGGGGCTGGAGAGCGTGGCTCGAGGAAACGTCTTGGAAGACGCCAGCAGAGCGCACGCCTCTGCCTTCGGTGGGGAGGCTGGGCGGGGGCCTGTGCTCCCACTGACTGAAGAGCCAGGCGTCCAACTCCAGGCCCTCCACATACTACGGTGCTGTCTCGGACCAAATGAGATAACTGCCCAAGCCTTGGCTTCAGCTGGGTATTTATGAAGCTTACATGAGGAGCATGGAGCCTGGCCCATACGCTTCCAGAATGTGAGGCGATTTTGTCGGAGAGTGGCACACCTGATGGCTGTGTCGTGGAGTAAGTGGTCTAGTCTGTGGGTGTCGTGCTTACAAGTGTGTGCTTGGTGTTTCTGAAGGCCTGGGGTGGAGACCTTGCCTAGCCATATACTAACCAGGAGAGTGGGGACTGCTCCGCTTTCTCTAAACCTTGGTTTCTTTTGCATAAAATTGGGAGACTGGGATCTTTGCATACATTAATGGATTAAATGCTATATGTGTGAAGCACTTAGCACAGTACGAAGCATGTAGTAAGCATTCAATAAATCGAGGCAAAGGGCAGGGACCAGCGATGTTGCTGGGGAATGCAGGAGTGCCCGGCTGGGTCCCAGGATTTCAGCCAAAGGAACAAAGAGCTAATTGTGAGAAACTGGGCGTAAGTCAGCGGACTGGGAGACACACACAACCCTGCTCCCCTCCCTCAGGGAGCCGGTGCCCCCAGCTCCCTGTGACAACCAGACCAAGGGTAGGTAGGCATGGGGCTTGTCCACTGGTGAGGATTTGGGTAACATCTTGTCCGAAGTGCGTCTCAGTCCTGTGGATCTCTTCGGGGGGCAGGGGGCTTCTTGGGTATCCTGTAGCCTGACCCCTCTGCCTGCTCCCGAGGCCAGCTTTGTAGCTCAGCTGGTGGCGCTGAGAGTGCTGCTGTGCCCACAGGACCGGGGCTTCTGCGTGGAGGTGAACACCGCCTTTGAGGACTTCGCCCACGTCATAAGCTTTGACAAGAGGGCCGCTGCGCTGGACGCAGGCAACATCAAGCTGACCTTCAACAGTGTGAGCTTCAGCAGCGCAGCTGTGCTCGAGCTCATCCCTGGCTCGTTCTCGTCTCACGCACTGTCCCATTGCGACTCTAACCCCTGTTCGGGGGGTGATGATAGGGACCGAACCCCAACTTCCTAAGGTATGCCGGAGTGGAACCCAGGCGCCCACCCTTCTGGGTGACCCCGATATATGTCTTCTGCCTTCAGCTGCTGGAGAAAGCAGAGGCCCGGGAGAGAGAGCGGGAGAAGGAGGAGGCGCGAAGAATGCGGCGCCGGGAAGCTGCCTTCCGGAGCATGCTGAGGCAGGCCGTGCCTGCTCTGGAGCTGGGCGCTGCCTGGGAAGAGGTCAGCACTGCCGCCGCCGCCGCCGCGCGCGACCGGCACGCCCCACCCCGAGGGGGCGGTGCTTCTCTGCCATCAGGGCCCCGGCTGCCGGCCCCGGCTGCCGGCCCCGCCTCAGCCGCAGCCCTGCGTGTGCTCACGGGGCCGCCTTGCCGTGCGGCGCTGGCCTGACGGTGGTGCTCTCCTGCTTCAAGGTCCGCGAGCGCTTTGCGTGCGACTCAGCCTTTGAGCAGATCACCCTGGAGTCGGAGCGGATCCGGCTCTTCCGGGAGTTCCTGCAGGTCCTGGAGGTGAGGCGGCTTCCGCTCCCCTGCTCTGTCCGCGCGGCGCCTCGGGGGGGCTCGCAGGGAGCGCGCCCCTGGGGTTCTTTCTCTGAACAGCTAGGGGAGGCGGGGTCTCAGGGCACTCTGGGGTAGACCTAAGGTCCTCACCTGAGCGGAGGCAAAACCAGACTTTAGGGGGCAGCCCCCTTGCTAGGGCTCACCCCAACCCTTCCTCCCTCCTCCCCTGCCTCTGCCAGACCGAATGCCAGCACCTCCACACCAAAGGCCGGAAACATGGCAGAAAGGGCAAGAAGCACCATCGCAAGCGTTCCCACTCACCCTCAGTGAGTTGGAGGGTAGAAGGCGTGTGGGTGAGGCTGGACTGTCTTGGGGAGGAACCACTTTCCTTGTTTTTCCCATAATTCATCTTTCCTGGAGACTTGAGGATTCCTTTGCTCCCGGGCCCCCCACCGCATCCTGTTTCCAGGTTGGAGGATGGTGCTAGGGCAGAGACCTCTGCTGATGTGCATATGCTCGTCTGCCCAGGGCTCTGAGTCAGAGGAGGAGGAGCTGCCCCCACCATCTGTCCGGCCCCCCAAGCGGAGAAGGCAGAACCCCTCCGAGTCAGGCTCTGAACCCTCTTCCTCACTTGAGTCAGTTGAAAGCGGGGGTGCTGCCCTTGGAGGACGGGGCTCCCCCTCCTCCCACCTCCTCCTCGGATCAGGTAAGCAGTTGCTGAAGGTGTTGGCCCAGAATGAGGAAGCCCTGATGAGCCCCCGCGCCCCGGTGGGCAGAGTGGGTCGGGAGGCCGCACCTGAGAGAGTAGAGGAACGTCCCCCCACCGAGGCAGGAACAGAGGGAGGAAGAAAACTTCCTCAGACAGTTCGTCTGTGAGGAGTGAGCACGTGTCTATGGGAGAGAACAGGGTGAGTCCTCCCTTCTCCCACAGGACTTGGGATTTTTTCTATCCCCAGATCATGGCCTTCGGAAAGCCAAGAAACCAAAAAAGAAAACGAAGAAGAGAAGACACAAGTCGGTGTGTAGAGAAGGAACTTCTGTCCAAGGCCCTGCTATTTTGAGATCTCTTCCACCCGCCTCCCGGGCCTTCCTTCACAGGAACTGAGGAGGCGGGCTCTGGGCTCTTACAGAACAGTCCTGAGAGTGAGACAGACCCTGAGGAGAAAGCTGACAAGGAGAGCGATGAGAAAGAGCCAGAACAGGACAAGAATAGGGAGCTCCGGCGGGCAGAGCTCCCTAACCGCTCTCCAGGCTTTGGAATCAAGAAGGAGAAGGTGAGAGGCAGGCACCGGGCCCAGCCCAGTCAGCGCTCTGACCAGGCCTCCACGGCCCCCTGGGGAGGCTTTGGGTGAGCTGTGCCTTTGCTCCACCAGACGGGCTGGGACACGTCGGAAAGTGAGCTGAGCGAGGGCGAGCTGGAAAGGCGGCGGCGGACACTGCTGCAGCAGCTGGATGACCACCAGTGACCTGGCGAGCTGCTCTGCGCGGGTCTGTGTGAGGCTGCGGCTCTGCTCACCCTCGCCACCTGCCCCAGACTCCTTCCTTAGTGTGGTCTAGCTCCACTCTTCCTCAAGTCGCCCCACCCCAACACGCTGCTGCCAGCACCTTCCAAGGTGGCTTGTGGTGGCCGGGGTCCCCCACTTCCCAGACGACTAGTGCAGTCCTTGCCCTCGATCCCAGACCAGATTGGTGGTCTATGCTGTGTGGGGTGGGTGGTGCCAGTAGATAAAATGTGAGAAGGGGACTCCGGGGAAGCGACAGGCTGGTGACACAGCCAGGGTGGCAGAGGGCGGGGTCCTTACCCTCTAGCATCAGTGCCTGCTCCTGCCTGCCAGGGCCCTGGGGTGCCACTGCTTCCTCCGGCCCCAGAACCCAGTGTACGTGTGTTTGGTTTTGGTTTTGTTTTTTTAAATAACAATATTTATAACATGGCCAGTGGCTCTTTTGTCTTTCGCATACGCTACTGGGGCGGGCTAGGGCCTGGCCGGGACACGCGTGGCCAGCAGAGGGCAGCAGCGGCTCACAGCAGGCCAAGCTCCCTTTGTGTGGTTGGAGCCCACCCATTCTGCTCCCACCTCCCCCAGGCAGCTGGCAGCTCTACCCAGACTCCCATCCCATGGCTCGGGCCACTCTTAAGAGGCCGCCCTAGCCCCCCCACACTGAGAAAGGAGACAGAGGCAGGCCTGGTGCTTCAAGCCTTTGTTGAAAGTGGGACGGTCTGAGGTTTATATACAAGAGGGAAGGGAGGTGGCACATGTACAAAAAGGAGCGGGCCCTCGGATTCCTTTGCAGGGGCTGAAAAGAAACTGGCAGGGACTGAGCAACTGGTCAGCTAGGACCCCGCGCCTCCTGCCAAAGAACACCTAGCTGAGGAGAGGGGGTGAGGGCGAAGCTGCTCAGCCTCTGGAGGGGCAGACGCAGGGCAGGGCCCGCTGGAGTGAAAAGGGCCGAAGGAGGCCGGCGGCGGCGCCTCCCCGCTCCCCCCACTGCTGGACACAGCTGCACAGGGCCGGCTGAGGCGGCCTTGCTCCTGGAAAGGTGGCCTGACACTGCGGGGCCAGGTGCTTCCAGAGCGCCGCCGGCCACGGGGCTGTGAAAAGGAAGGGGGGAGGGCTCGTTGCTCTGCTCCGCGGCAGCGAAGCCGTGGTGCCCGTTGGGAGCAAAGCTGGAGTGTGTTTTTCCAGCCCTGTGTTGACCCTTTAGGAAATAAAGCTGAAAACCTTGGGGGCAAAGTGCAGAACTGGAGGCACCAGGGCAGTGCCGGGTCCAGAGGACCCAGTGCCCACAGCGGGAGCGGGCAGCGCAGCCGAGAGCCGGGGCAGACACTGGGCGAGAGCGGCAGCGCCTCTGCTGGGGGCTCGGCCGGCGTCGGGGCTCAGAGTTGAAGTGCTTCTGCCGCCAAGAGGCTGTCAGTGGGGGCCTGGAGCCCGAGGGGGGCCGCTGGGTGGTGCGGCACCCTTGGCTTGGTGGCAAACGACAATGGGCTGACGACGGAGGCCTGTAGGGAAGACAGAGGCCCGTGAGGTGTGGAGGCCGGGCCAGGCCCCCTCTGTAGAAACAGCACCTTGAGGAGTGGCCCACAGACTGGAGAAGAACCACTCACCAGGCTGAGGAGGGAGAAGCTTAAAGAGAGGCTGGAGGGAGGAGCAGGGGGACTGATGGGCTCTGCACTTTCAGAGGACCGGGTGGGGGTGACCAGAGGCCACTGGGCCACGGGAGAGACAAGGCAGAGCTCCACAAGGGCCAGAAGCTGGGAAGAGACCCCGCGCGACTGGGTATCAGGAGACGGGTCCAGGGACACTGACGCCCGGGCAGCAGCTACCTGCAGCGCTCCTGGGAGGGGGCCGGGACACCCAGGCGCGGGGAAGGGTCTGTCAGCGTCCGCTCCGCGGTGGGGCGGCCTCATCCGCCCCGCACAGCTCTCCGCCAGCTCTGGCCCGCCCTGCCCCTTGCCTCTTAGTAGAAGCCAGGACAGCATTAGTGGGAGGCAGCGCTTCCCCGCAGACGCATGCAAGGAGGAAGCCATGCTTCCCGGAGCACGGGGCATGCAAGGAGTGAAGTATGCGCCCCGCCACCGGCTGGTTCCAGGGTACGGTTCCAAGTCATGCAGAGGAGGAAGGGCCTCGGCCCGCAGAGCCCTGGGAGGTGGGCATGCAGAGGGGCGCTGTGGTATCCAGTACCTGCCAAGGGCCCCAACCTTGGGGCTTAACAGTTTGACTCATCATGGTGGGCTGCATCGCAGAAGAAGCGTGAGCCCCGCTTGGCAGTGCGGGCCGTGAAAGGGACACTCTTCAGGACTGTGGCCCAGGAGAGAGACACAGCGGTCAGGTCCCAAGGAGGCGGGCGGGTGTGGTTGGGGGCTGGGAGCTGAGCTCAGAGGCCAGGCCCCGGGGAGGGGAAAGGGCCCCACCTGTGATGATGTCCTCGATGGTACCATCCTTCCCCTCATAGACGGGCCGGTGCTCCTTGGCTTGGCGCCGCCGCAGCTCTGCAATTAGCTCCTGCTGTTGCCACTTGTTCCGCTGGGATGGGGTCTAAAGTTGAGCATTTGAAGGGGAAGGGGATTATCAGGAGCCTGACCAGGCCGGCTCCTGCCCTGCGATGCAGTGTGAGGACGCCCCTGACCGCGCCGCAGGCCCCCCGCTGCCTCGGAACCCCTCCCCCAGCGCCCTTCCCATCCCTCAGCCTGCAGCCTCAGGCCCTCTGGGTGGTCTGAGGCCTCCAGTTTTCTATCTTGTGTTCTCTGCTCCACCCACTCCTGTTCCTTTGCCCTGTTCTCCAGGCCTCAGCTCTTGGTCCCACCCACCTTGGCATCCAGTTTCTTGGCTTCCTGAGCCAGCTGCTTCTCCCGCATTACCTCCTCCTGCTTTTTGCGGGCTTCGTTCTCTTGTTCTGCTTCCTAAGAACCATGGAAGGTGGGGGTGGGGGGTGAGGCGCACACAGGCGGCGAGAGGAGGGGCTGACACAGGGTGGAGAGTGGGTGGCAGTGGGATGCTGGCCCCAGGTGGCCACCCTCTGGAGGGGCACTTCCTGCTCCAAACAATGACAGGAAGGGCCTGGGCCCCCACCCTGCCCACCAGTTCACAGCTAAGAGGCCTGTGGCCGGCTTCCATCTCTGCCTCCCAGGACTCAGAGGAGACGGAAAAGGCCCAGACTTGAAGCCCAGCCCACTCCCTGTTCTAGTTTTCTCTCAGTCACTCTTCATTCAAAAAGGCTCCTCCACTCACCTTATAGGAACGAATGAACCGGACAAACACTGGGAAGAACACAGAAGGAGGCGTGGTCTTAGGGCTCTCGCCAAAGTAGCGCACGACTGCACTGTAGGCTTCCTGGGAAAGGGGTGGGCAGCAGGGGTCAGCCCGGCTGGAAAGAGAAGCCTGACTCCCCATTAGAGACAGGAGGTCCACTGAAAGCAGACTCCAGGGCAAAGCAGGAACCAGCAACCCCTGCCCCTGAGGACTAGAAGAGAACCCAGGGCTCCCAGAGCTCCCTTCGGTGGTGTCTGCAGCCCCCCAACACCCGTGCCCTTTCTCCGCACACAGCCCGCCAGCTGCTTGGTACAAGCGCTTCGAGCCAAGAACCAGGACCCACCCAGGGAAGAACAGCACCCCGGCCCCGGCTGCTCCCCGGCCTCCGCCCTGTGCTCGCCTCAGCGGTCTTGGCGTCACGCTGGAGCTTGTCCAGTTTGCCTTCATTGGTGCTGAGGAAGCTCCGAAGGACGCTGTTGTCATGGATGCCGCACTCCCGCCGGATCAGCTCCATGCCCCGGCCCAGCTCCTTCACGTCTAGCAGCACGTTCTCCAGGGACACTGGTCACCAGAGCCCAGACTGAGGCCTGTCCAGGCCCGCGTGCCCGCCCCAGCCCCAGGCACAGTGCGCTCTGGCCCCTCCTGAGCTTATGTGGGTCCCCAGGCCTTGCTTCCTGAGCCACTGTGTGGACACAGAGAACAGCGCACCAACTCAGCGGCGTTCTCAAAGGAGCGAGGAAGAGGAATGGCGGCTGTGAGTGAGTTCATGGCCCCAAAGAGCAAGGCCGCAGAGGAAGGCCAGACGGGCTGCTGGTCTCTAGGAGCGGTCTCGGCCTGCCCGGGTTTTCATGAAGGGGGCAGAAATATCAGCTGCCTCCCATCTGTGGGGCGTTCTGATTTTTCTAAACACTTCCCACACACCACGGAGAAACGCAGCCCCCGGGGCCAGCCAGAGGAAGTTGGGAGTGGAGAGTCACGGCTGCCTTCCTCCGCCTGCTCTCACCGCACCCAGGTGGGAAGGGCTGGGCGGGCCTGGTGCCCACAGGAAGGCTCCCTCTGGGTGGCCCCTGTGCGTGGCCCCAGCGGAAAGCTTTGAAGCAGTCAGAAAGACAACACGAGCCAGAAACAAAGGGACCCAAGTGTTCCCTCCCCGCGCAGCTTCCGGGGATTGTCCTGAGCGGGCCTGAAGGCAGCTCCCCTCACCTGCGGCAGCCTTCTCCACGAAGTGCAGCTCGTGCCAGAAGTTAGCCAGGTCTGGGTATTTCTCCTTCACCGTCAAGGCAATGAAATGCAGCAGCGTCATCTTCCTGTCCGTGGACTTGGTGTCCAGCAGCTGGGGGAGGGGAGCAGGAGGCAATGCGAGAGGCCCCACGGCCGCCGCGCCTCTGGCCAAGGGCCCCGTGTGGTCCCCACCGTCTTACCAGGTCCAGGCTCTGGAGCTTGAAGCCGTACACCGCTCCCCGCTTGCTGCTGTTCATGTAGTTCCCCAGTGCGAGTATGATCTGCCCAACGACGCGCGGGAGATCAGGTCAAGCCCCGAGGGCTCCTTCCTCCGGACAGCCCCAGGCCCCCACCCAGGACCTGGGAAACAGCAACACCCCTACCCACACCTCTCCCCACCTCCAGCATGTGCTTCAGCTTCTGTGAGGACTTGACAGAGGCTGAGGCTGCAATGATGGCATTGAGTTGCTGGAAAGCAAAATGAAGAGCTGAGTAGGCCCCGGCCAAGATGGGGGAACCCCCGGTGAGGGGCGTGCAGTACTGGCAGGCAGGGAGGTGGCCAGCAGGGGGAGGGGTCGTACCGGCGTGAGCATCTGCAGGTTATCCTGGAAGTTGCCCAGGAAGGCCATGCCAGCCATCCGCTGGGTGAGCCGCTCCACCTTGCTGAAGAGCAGCATGAAGCGGTCCTCGGCCGCCAGCTCCTCCAGGGGCTGCCGCTCCCGCTCGTACTGGCGCAGCAGCTTCACCTCCGCCTCAGTGGGCAGGAAGCGCATCAGGCACTCCACGAAGTCCACCGGGAGCGTCTGCAGGTCAAACCTGTGTGGGAGCGAGGGCCCCTTGAGGTCTCGTGGGTGCCACACTGTCGACCTCCCCTTTAATTCTCCAGCCCCCAGAAGGACCGAGGGTGGGTGCTGTCAGCGGGACCCAGCCAGGGGCAAAGGGCCCAGGACCTCTCAGTCAGCAACCCCCGGCCCTGTTTGAACCCCCATCGATGTCTTCCCTCTGCTTCTAGGGAGCCCGAGTACTCGCGCGTGGCCGGGATGCCCCGCCTGCAGGACCCCGCCCGCCCTCCGCCTCTGCTCCTTACGCTGCCGCCGCCTTATACTCTCAGCCCCGTGTTTCTCCCTGCAGGCCCTGAACTGGATTCCTCTACTTCCTCGGGTCACAGGTGAGACGGCACCCACCCCGGCAGCCCCCCCTGACTGCCAGGCTCGGCTGCACGGCGCTCCCTCCTCTCCCAAAGCTGCCTCTGCAGCGCGGTCACCGGGCGGCTGTCGCCCAGTGCTGATGGACTCTTCCCACCAGGCCGAGCGCCCAGGGGAGGCCTGGGCTGCAGCCGCAGCACCCCGCGGCGGCGGCACACAGCAAGAAAGCAGCGAGCTCTGGCCAAGGCGCTCGGCGACTGAGGGGCGAGCCGGTTCTGTCGGGAGCTCTGCGCCCAGGAGCCTGAGTGCAGAGCGGGCTGCCTACTGGCCAAGGACCAGGGCCGGGCAGTGGAGCCTCACGTGTGGATGGCCCTACAGATCTCCTCAGCTGAGCGGCCGGCCTTGCGCAGGGTGATG
Organism: Scalopus aquaticus; assembly: GCA_004024925.1. Lineage (NCBI taxonomy): Eukaryota > Metazoa > Chordata > Mammalia > Eulipotyphla > Talpidae > Scalopus > Scalopus aquaticus. The sequence goes on along the minus strand of PVIJ01009944.1, from coordinate 38,492 downwards.
GCCAGGTTCTTGGCGCGATTGGCTTCCAACAGTGTCACTTTGCTGGCGGCCTTCTGTGCTGTCTTGTTCTTGGAGCAGATAAGGTCAAGGGCGGGGCCCTGGGCTTTCGTCTTGAACAGTTCTTCAAACTTATCTAGGTCCAGGTCCTGGCAGGAATTGGCAGAAAGGGGAAATGCTGTGGCCTCACAGGACAGAGGGCCGAGCCCGTGGTCAGGAGATCTGGCTGAAAGGGTGAGCTGGGCCCCCGCCCCCACTACCTCCAAGATCTTCTCATCATCGAGTTCACTGAAGACGGTGCCACTGATCTGGTTGGGTTTCAGCGCTGTCCAGTTGAAGACCGGCAGCCGGAACTTGGTCTTGATGGGTTTCTTGATGCGGATGGCTGGTGTGAAAGGAGGGCCGGTGAGCAGAGCAAGGGCCGTCTCCAGGGTTCTGCACGTCGCACCCAGAGCCTCGGACACTCACCTGACAGGCCGACTGTCAATACCACAGAGGGGGCAGCGCCGGGGAGAGGTGGGGCTGGAGGACATTTATCTGGAGGAGGAAGAAACGGCACAGTGTCCAGGGCCCAGACACACTCGGTGTCTCTGCACCCCGCTGGGCCTTCGAGTGGCTCAGGGAAGGAGGCCGCATGAGCTCCCTGCCCGGCCTGCGCTCAGGGTTCCCAATGCCAGAGGCAGGTGGTGCCGACTCTGACCCACTCCCCCGCTCTGGCCCAGGGGGGCGTCTCCAGAGGAAGCAGGAGCAGCATCTCCATGACCCTGAACACCCACGTCTGCCCTTGGCGCTCCGACCCTGGCAGCCTGAGCCGCCTCACAGTCTAGGCCCCCCTTAGCTCTCCCCACCGAGCGCGCCTCCGTCTAGTCACATCCCCAGCCCCCCCCCGGAGGACACTGGTGGCGAGGGTTTTGCCCGGCAACTCAAAGGCGCCGCCCCACCTGGCTCCCGGGGTCCAGCTTACCTGGTAAAGGGGGAGGGGGAGGGGGCAAGGGAGGCGCTGGCGGTGGAGGCAGAGGTAGGGCCTCCTCAGCGGGCAGAGCGGGAGCCAGGGGGTCCAGGCCGGAGGGTGGCATGCCTGCCGTCAGCTCCACAGGGCCGGCCCGGGCCAGGGCGTCACTGCCCACGGCCTCCAGCCCGCGGGCCCCGGGATCCGAGTGGCACTGGCGCTGGAAGGCCTCCTCCTTCTCTTTAATGAGCCGCCGCAGGGTGTGCACCTGGTGGCTCGTGCTCTCGTAAGTCTCCTGTTGGGTAAAAAGCACCATTGAGGAAAGAGCGAGCTGAAGCTGTGGGAGTCGCTGCCCTGGGAGTGAGACTTCCTACCCGGTGTCAACGAGGCACAGAGCAGCAGAAACCCAGGCAAGGGCAGGGAAAGCTGGAATACAGAGAACAGGAGAGCAGAAGAGGTGGGCAGAAAAGCCAGCCTGACTCAGCGGGCCCTGGCACGTCCTTCCTCTCTGCTCCGCTTCAGGCTCGCTGGCCACAAGGCCCAGGCACAAGGTGCCCTGTGCAGCTTCTTCCACCTACTGCCAAGCAGCCATGGCTGCTCTCGCCACAGTCCTCTGCACCTCATGGCTCTCATTTCACTTGGCTTTGGATAATCACTCACTGGGAACCCCTATGGAGAAGACGCTGGCCTAGCCACCTCTGTATCTTCCAGATGCCCAATACAGCACTTAAGATTCTTATCAGGGACTCCAAGATGTATATTAAGCTCCGCAGAGCCAGCATAACTGTACTCCTCGGGAAGAAAAGGTAGGGCGAGTCGTGATTTTACTTCTAGCAAAAAGTTAGACAAAGGGAAGGAGAAGACACTGAAATCGCCCCATTCAGGACACCAAGTGGCTGTCCTAATGAACAGTCGGAACACAGGGCTACTCTGGGCCGGCTCATTCCCCAGGGCTGGAAGAAGCACGTGGCGGTGTGCGGAGGGGAGCGATGGGAGTTGTCGGCCTGGACCCCAGAGGTGCCCGCGGGTGCCCTGTCTGCTCCCACCTCTTCGGTGTCTGGCCCTCTCTGACTTCAGCTTCCCTTGCCAACTGAAAAATAAGGTGAATGGCCTCTCTGGTGGCACAGGGGTTAAAGTCTCAGGTTAAAGGTGACGCTATCTGCAGCCACTATGGCCTGAGTTTGATCCCTGGCCAGGGAGCTTCCCACATGGCGCACAGATCTCTGTCTCATGCACTGCTCCCCTAAGCAGTGGATTTCATAGATCTGCCTGTTCTGCTGCCCACTCTGTCTCTGGTGAATCCTCCCACCCCCCCGCCCCCACCTCTGGCCTGCACCCCAACTCTTGTATGCATAAAAAAAAATTCTTCAAAAAAATAATAAAGTGAAATCATCAGCCTACTCTCATCTGGCAGCTTCAAGAGGGAACCAGGTCCCGAGGACGGCAACGACTCCCAAGGAAAGGAAAGCGAGCTCCCGAGGCCCTGGGCCCAGCACCAGTCGGGGGCCCCCTCCCAGATCACATGGTACCTTGATGCTCTCTAGTTCCTTCTCTCGCTGTAGCAGTTGCTTTTCTAGCTCTGCCACCCGCATCATGTTCTCATTCTCTAGGTCCAGAAGTTTCTCCGTGAGCTGCAGAATCAGAAGGGCAGGTTCAGGGCTGGACACTCAGTAGTGTCCGATCAGGACCTGGGCCCAGCCCTGCTGCCCAGGGCCCCAAAAGCAACAGAGCCGGTGGCTTCCCCACATCGCTCCCGCGGACCCAGGGCCTGCAGCCACGTGAACCACATCCAGGCATGTCCCACTCAAGCCTGAGACGGCTTCCCACCAGCCCTGGGGGTCAGCGTGTGCTCCGGCCCAGCGCCCCGGCCACAGCGTGCTCTGAGGAGCCTGGTGGGCTTAATGGGGGCTCGATCTGGAGGCAAGTGGGTCAACCAAGCTGAAGATTCCTGGAACCCCGAAGGCCCCCGCAGGCAGCGCAGAGGCACCTACATGGGACACATGCTCCTCCAACTCCTCCACCTTCTCCAGGGCCACGTTCTTGGTCTCGGCGTCCTCCAGCAGACCGCCCACATCGAACACGTTGTCCAGGTAAGCCTGGATCTGCACCTGCAGCTTCTCGCTCTCCGTGTGCCTTGACTTCTGGGGAGGAGCAGAGGGAGTGGTGCTGGGGCAGGCACAGGACTAGGGGAGCCTCCCGAGAAAGACTTAGTCCTCATCACCTTCCATGACCATTTCCTGATGCCTAAGACCCAGGGAGCTGCTGCTGCAGTGTGATGGGGGGCCCGGCCTCCACAGCAGGGCCTGAGTCCCAGGCCCAAGCGGACAGGCAGGGTCCAGGGCAGCCATGACTAGGTTCTTGTAAAAGAACAACCCTCTCCGATAGGTGAGCTGGCCCTCTGTCCAAGGCTGTTCTGAACTCGAGCCCAGCTCACCTGCAGGAACTCCTCCAGCCCCAGCTTGGTGAACTCGTACTGCAGGTGGACCCGGAAGTTCATGTCTTCCACCGAGTGCACCACAATGTTGATAAACTGCATGCAGGCCACCTGAGGGAGACGCAGCCCAGAGAGGGAGGCAGGGAGGGCAAGGGGAGATGGAAGAGACAAGGTTAAACCCACCATCATGGGGGGGTGGGTCATCAAAAGCAGTGAATAAAATACAAAAGTTAAGTCTTTTGGGGAAAAGTGAGAGTATTTTACTGGGCCTCCCTGGTGGCGCAGCGGGTTAAGCGCAGCACTATGAAGCTATCCAGAGTCACTGCAGCACAAGTTCGATACCTGCCCAGGGAAATTGCCACGTGGCACAGCAGACCTCTCCTGCCTTGCCCACTGCTCTCCTCAGCAGTGTATTTCAGTAAGTCTGCCTGTTCTCTCCCCACTCTGTCTCTGGTGAATCCTCTCACCACCCCACTTCTGGCCTACACCCCAGCTTATATGCATAAATAAATCATTAAAAAAAAGAATATTATAACTTAAAAATGTCAAGCTCAATAGTCATTGTAAATCACGTGAGAAATCAATGCAAATGAAGACACAGCTCTTTGGTTTCCTCTGCACATCAGTTTGTATTTCTTGAGACAATGCTACTTAAGCTGAAGACCCTGAACTGAAGGGGAGAAGACAGAGGAGACTGGGGAAAGGAAAGCAGCTCAGCGTGGGATGGTGAGGTCCAAAAGCGGCAAGGGGATGGATCTGAGAGGCGCAAGTTTCTAAAAGCTCTCTGGGGCAGGCGGGTGGACAAGGCGCATTTGCTGAGTAGAGAGACTCATTCTACACAGACTCTCGAAATACGCCATTGACCTGGTCCCTGTTCTCTAGGGGCACGTGCCTGCCCAGGCCCCGATCCTCACCATGAAGTCAATGTTGCTGTCCTCATTCCGGAAGTACTCCATCAGTTTCTCAAAGCGGTGCAGCTCCTTGCACACCTGAACAAGCAGTTTCTCAGTGAAAGGCTCTGGCCCAGGTAGGGCCCAAGCCCCTGGACACTCAGTAGTGTCCAATCAGGACCTGGGCCCAGCCCTGCTGCCCAGGGCCCCAAAAGCAACACAGCCGGTGGCTTCTCTACATCACTCCCATGGAGCCAGGGCCTGAGGCCTGGTTCCCTGGTTCCCGGGCACATCACAGCCAAGGGACAGGGTCACACCAAGCATGACCGCAGCCCTCCCTGCGCCGCCGGCCCTCCGCCCTGGGGCCCTCATCCACATGCTGAAGTTGCTCAGCAGAGCTGTGTCCTTCCTCTGGGATTTAGGTGCCACTGGGGGTGGGCCAAGAAGGAACAGGCGTCTGCTGTTGCCAAGTGACTAAGGAGGGAGGGAGGGAGGGAGGGAGAGAGGGAGGGAGAGAGGGAGGGAGAAACGCTGCTGGCCACGGTTAAGGCAGGAGGCTCAGGGCCGGTGGGACACAGGAGAGAGGCCAGGGTGCAGGAAAGCCCCTGTGCTGAAAGGGGTCCAGACACTCCTCTGAGTCTCTGGCTTCAAGGAGGAAGAGCCATTTCCGGGCTTGAACAATGGCTGCTAGGAAAGAGGTCCGAAGAGGAGGAAGGGGTGGGACCAGCAGCTGTGGGTGGATGCTGAGGAGTCCTGTGTTCAGGCAGACAGGGGTTTCAGGCAGGCCCAAGGCTGGAGAAATTCCAAGCAGAGCTCTGTCTCCCCTCCCCTGCAAATAGGGCGAGCGACCCTCGCTGGCCTTGCCTTCTGGCTACACACACCTGCCTGGCTCCCACCGGTGAGCTCGGTGCCTCAGAGCCACCAGGGGAACCTGCACGCCAGGCCTCCAGGTCAGTACGTTTAACAAGCTCTCCTGGTGACTCGAGACATGGCGAGGTAAGGCCCCTGGCTGTAGCCCTCAGCTGCCTAAGGACGTCTTAGCCACTCACTTTTCCTGGCACAGTATCTGGTAAGGCTGAAGCCTGATTTTGGTTAAAAAGAGGAGGGGTTAGCCTACTCAACTAAGCCCGGGGATGCGAGAACCTCTGGGAGGTGCAAGATCACAGGAGAGGGCACTTTCACACATGACTTCAGGAGACTGACCTCTTTGAAATTGTCGAAGGCAGCAAGAATGATTTCATGACCTCCCCGCACCAAACACACAGCTGCCAGGAGCTCGAGGACAAGGGCTTTGGTCCTAAGGGATGAAGAAGGAAGATTAACACCTGAACCGCCACACAGCTCACAGCCACTTGCAACTGGGTGAGTGACATCAGAGTGGAGACAGGCTTGCGGCGAGGAGAGAGGGCTGTCAGCATTAAAAGGCAGGGAAGAGGGCCTCCCTGGTGGCGCAACGGGTCAAGTCTCAGCCTATGAAGCTGTCTGCAGCCACTGCAGCATGAGTTCAATCCCTGGCCAGAGAGATTCCCACATGGCAGCAGCAGACCTCTCCTGCCTCGCCCACTGCTCCCCTCAGCAGTGTACTTCAGTAGATCTGCCTGTTCTGCTCCCCACTCTGTCTCTGGTGAATCCTCTCACTCCTCTGCACCCTCACCCCTCTGGTCTACACCCCAGCTTGTATGCATAAATAAATAAATCTTGAAAAAAAAAAAAACTTGCCTAGAGCTTTGGGCCTCCCTGGTGACCTAGGGGTTAAATTTTAGCCCTATCACCACTGCGGCCTGAGTCCAATCCCTGGCCAGGGAGCTGACCCACATGGCGCAGCAGACCTCTCCTGTCTCACCGGCTGCTCCCCTCAGCAGTGTATTTCAGTCAGTCCGCCTGTTCTGCTCCCCACTTTGTCTCTGGTGAATCCTCTCACCACCCCCACACCTCTGGCCTATACCCCAGCAGTTCTTGTATGCATAAATAAATAAGTCTTAAAAAAAAAAAAAGGCAGGGAAGAAAGGCCCCTCCCTCACCAGGCTGTGCGGACCTCAGGGAAGTCAGGGACCCTCCCTCCTTCGGCAGAGGTGAGGGACTTCACATCAAGGCTGATCGGAGCTCAGGCCTCCAGAGCGCTGGGCAGAGCGGGGAGGGGAGGAGGAGCAACTCACCTGGGGTTCTTGTTGTTGAGGCTGAGCGCAATCTCGTTGACCGCATGGGGGTGGGACATGACCAGGTTGAATCCGTACTAGGGCCAGGGGAAAGAGCACAGGAGGGGAACCGCGTGGTGAGGGCACGTCCCAGCCAGATCTCCCCGGCTGCGGGCCCACCAGCTGCCTCCGAGCTCTCCTGGCTTGGCAGGAGCAGCAGCACCCCAAGACCAGTGCCGCCCCCGTACCTGGTAGTTCATGATGGCTCTGAGGCACAGGATACAGACGTGGACATCATCCTTCTGGCTCACCAGGCGCGAGTTCTTCAGGGCCCTGCGCCCCGGGAGAGTGCTGTACCTGGGAAGGGGGAACTGCTGGTGAAGTGTCTGGGCTGCTTGTGTCACTGCGGGCGGCAGGCTGCCCCTCAGCAGCAGCAGAAATGGGGGAAAGAGCTCTCGCCCCAACAGCCCAGAGAGAGAAGGTGCAGGAGGCAGGCGCCCAGCTGCTCTCGCCTCCCTGGAAAAGATCACCCAGGACCCCAGCTTTATAAGCAGCCCCCGGCTCTCGTAAGTGCAGTCCTCCAAACTGCACCCAGTAGGTCCGGAGCCCTTCCAAGTCCTTGAGGTGGGTCCCAGAGAGATGTTCATTTGAGCCTCCCTCCTCCTCCTTCCAGCCGCTGCATCTTCCACACATTCCCTGGGCAGGGGCTTCCGGCGCCTACCCCACTGGTATGTCCCCGAACAGGCGGAGCAGACCCAAGGCCTTCAGGAGGATACACCTGACTTTGCGCCATGCCCCCCCCCCATGATGCTTCATGAAAGAAAGAGGAAGCACGAATGGCACCTGCTCATACATGACCAGACGACAAGCAGTGTCAGAGGGCAAAGCCCAGAGGAGGCCAGGAGAAGAGCAGGCTCACAGAGACCAGAGAAAGGGCCACAGACCCCGCAGGGAAGCCCCTGGGCGGCAGGGCTCTGGGAGGCCTCCAGTCCATCCTCCTGCCTCCTGGCGGATGGCTCCTAAGTTACTGCTGATGAACGGGCCCGTGGCAGCCTTGGAGAGAAAGGGCCTAAAAGGAAGAAGTGACGGGAAGGCGAGCAGTGGGCAGATGGCAAGGGCTGGTCTCTGAGCAGTCACAGGGCAGAGCACGGAGCCAGAGGAACAGACAGGAGGGCAGGAGCCGGGCACCCAGGAAAGCCAGGGGGCTGGCTGAAGATGAGCCCTGCCCGAGAGTCCCGGGAGGAACAGCAGAGAGAAAATGTGGTGTGGAGGGGCCCCAGAGAGGGGGTAAGAGAGGGGAGAGCTGGAGCCCCAGAGATGGGGTGGCACAGGTGAGGCTGATGTACTTACCCAGGACAGATCGCTGGGCAGAGTCAAGGAGACAGAGAGGACAGACCAGAGACAGACGGGCAGGCAGAGGCTAGAGAGCTGAGCCTGGAAGCAAGGGCGGGGGGAGGAGCGTGAGCGCTCACCGCGGGCACCTAAGACCCGGGCGGGCGGGGCGGGAGGCGGGCGCAGAGCGAGAGCGAGAGCGCACATACCGGAGCACAGACTGGCGCGCGGAGCGAGCGAGGCTGTTGGTGAAGGGGGCTGACAGGGCGCTGGGTGGCTGCAGGTCCTCGATGGACCTGCTCCAGGACCGGAGCTTGTCAAACGCGCCATCGTCACCACTCTCCAGACCCTCAAAGTCAAACCTGGAGCAGGAAAGGACACACATGCGCACACACAAGAGAAATTCAGTGCCAAGCCCCCTGGCAAGCCCGCCCCTGACCCTCAGACTCGTGGGCAATACGAAGCAAGGGCAGCAAGAAGAGGAAGCAGAACTGGGCAGCAGCACCCAACTCTGGTGGGAGAGCAGCCAACGCGGACAAGGCCAGAGCGGCCACAGGCAGCACCAGGAGGGGCATCTGAGGCGCCGGGGAGGCTGATGAGCTGCTGCTGCTCCCCACTGGCCACGCGACGCCACGAGTGACCTCCACACGGGGTGCACAGGGACTCGGGGTTCTAGCAGTCCCACCCCCAGCCTTAGATGGGACATCTCGAAGACTCTGTGGCTCCCCAGGGAGAACCTGGCTCAACCGCAGGTCTTGCTAGCTGGCAAATGCAGCAGCAGAGGGCCCTAGCTCTGGACTCGCCTCATGAGGCAGGTCTGAGTGGAAGGGCGGGCGCACAGTAGGATGGTGCCCCTGCCCAGCAGGAGCAGCAAGGGTGAGAGGGCGTTAGCCGTCCTAGCGCTGGGTTTTCTGTGGTTCTACTTGAAGCTTCTAGGTGTTTCTGGCATAGAAACTTTTTGGGCTTCAGCTTCCTTGGGGGAAGAAATTACAGGTTGAGGCTTCAGACTGGGGCCCTTAGTCCCTGCAGGAGGTGCGATGGTTTCTGTTGCTCGCTTCTCACGTCTGGGACCAGAGGTCAGCCTCCACCAGCACGGCAAGGAGGATGGCCTGAGGTCCCAAACCCACAGGGCCTCCTCCCTGCATATCCCGCATGGGGACATGCGCCCCTAAGCAATGGGCTCAGCTCCTCTTTCTTCCTCATCCCTCATTGGCCACTAAGGTCTCAGTGAGCTTGTCTCCTGCAGGCCCTGCCCCCCCAGGGAGCTCTCTGCTCACAAATGCAGGGGGGGGGGGGCAGAGCCATGGCGTTCTAGATAGGAAACACACTGCAGGTGCCCGAGTGTTCCAAAGGAAGCAGGAACAGAGCCCAAACGGTCAGGAGATGTTTAATGGGGCGCTCAAGTAGACATAGAGCTTGTCTCTGGCCACAGGTCCCCAGCGGCGCCCTCCATCAACAGCGTTGGAACACACAGTCCCAGACAGATGCCTTCACGTAAATGCAACCCAGCTCCCCGCCCCCCCTCTCACTCTCTCTCCTCCCCTCCCAGCCCTCTCCCTTCACTGTGTGGTCTTTCTTTTTAAAAAAAGTTATGATTTTTTTTTTTTAGATTTTATTTATTTTCGTGTAGAAGAACTATGGTGTAGGTACTGGGGCGGGGGTGGGAAGGATGAGTGGATTCCCCAGAGACAGAGCAGGGAGCAGAATGGGTGGGTTTTACTGAAATCCACTGCTGAGGGGGGCAGAGGGCGAGACAGGTCTGCGCACCATGTGGGAAGCTCCCTGACTAGGGATTGAACTCAGGCCGTCGTCCTTGGGGTCTTTCTTTTAAAGACAGACTGGAGTCTGATACTACAGTGCCATGGCTCCCGTGTATTTTGGTTGAGAGCAGCAGGAATTTGTTTGTTTTTCAAAACAGATAGGCTTATTTGGAAAAATAATCTATTACAAAAGCCCTGAATTAAAAAAAAAAAAACACATCAGCAAGTCTTTTTCTTTTTTGTCTATAAAAGGAGTGAGCTCTAAAGAGATAGGAGGATCACAAGGCGTGACTTCTGCAGGGCTAGGATTGGGGAGGGGGCCACTCTTGGATTTAACAGGGGATGATCTTGGAAAGGGGGACAGAGGAGAGGTGTTAGTTGGAACCCCTAAGGAAGTGAGACTGAGGACCCCCTGGACAAAGGAGAACGCTGGGGAGCAAGGACAGTAGCAAGAGAAGTGAGTCTAGGTTATGGCTGAGTCCAGGATTGAGGGGTTCCCCTGGAAGACGGGCTTTCCAGGGCTTAAGCTGGGGAAAGCCACAGGCAATCCAGGAAGACTGTCTTGCCAGGGCTGCCTTAAATCTTGGGTGTCAAGCGCGAGTGTGCTCACTTAATCCTGCTCTCCACAGATCAGGGTATTATGGAACGTGCACCGCCTTGAGTGACAACAGCTAACAACACGGACTTGGTGTGTGCTGACACCAGAAGTGCCTCTCACACGTTATCTCCTAATCCTCGCAACCCAGGAACGTGCATGCCCGCTCAAGTGAGAGGACACACGCTCGCTTGGGGCAGTCAGCAGGACAGAGAGCCGGCGCGGTCATTCCTGACAGCCACTGTTCCTGCCACCACCCCACACTGCCCCCCCCACCCCCCCGCGCTGATTCACGTCTTTTTCCTCCAAGCTCCCAGCCTGCTTGAAAGATTCCTGAAAGCTGCGTTTTCAGTCTGGATCAAAGGTCATGCTCACTGCTCCTGGAGTGACCTGGGGTGACCCTCTCACAACTAGAGAGCTGAAGATTCAGCCGTCCGCCCGGGCGTCTTGCCAGAAACTGGGACATCTCCTTGGACTGCTCACAGTCTGGAGTTTGGATCTTTTGGGTTCTGACTCTGAGCCCCCTTTCCACATTACTCTCCTCCTGCTCCCCCACACATACTTTCTCCTCCAGCCACCAGGCATTTTTCACTGACCCCAGGTACCCCCTGGGCTGCCCATGCCCACACTGCTGCCTGCACCCCTCCCTCTCCCTGCTCCCTTCTCACCCCTGTGATCTCAACCTTCCTCATCAACTCAGAACGAGCGGCACCCCAGGCCCCGCCCCAGCCCCACGGTGGCAGACTCACATGACAGAACACTGGGCAAAGGACAGGTAATCCACCAGCACGTCCAGGCCTTTGTTTTCATCATTCAGAAACTCCCGGACCCACCTGCAAATAAAGGTGGAGCGGTCCATCAAAGTGGATTAAAGGCAAGGAAGGCAGAAGCCTACAGCCCACAACACGCCTCTTGGCTCTCAGGAACTTAGTAACAGGCTGAGAACATTCTGAAGATCATAACCCAACGCAGCCCTGGGTATGGTCATGTCACCAGCCTGAACCGCCCCTAGGTAGGGTACCGGGGAGGGCAGAGGGGTGGGGGACACACCCCGTCATCCACACAAGTTTTCAGGAGCCCCGTCCTGAAAACTCAGTCATTCTATATCCCTGGTGTCTAGCTCGAGGCTGGGGACACAGGCCTCGCCCCGTCCGTCTGCCGGTGGTATTGGGCAGGGTGGGGGAGGGGGCTATCAAAAGCATCTACTACAAACCCTGTGCAAACTGTGCCTGACAGGGGCCACCAGAACCCCAACATAACCCAGTCGAGGTACAGGCAGGAAAGGTCAAAGAGCACTGGAACAGAGGCAGATTAGGCCAAAGGGCTATCCACCAAGTTCAACGACAGGTATCTGGGGAAGTGGGGAACACAGAGGGATATGAGGGGTTGTGTTTAGTCAGGGAGAGCATGGCCCAACAGTATAGGGATGGGGGAACGATCGGGAACCCATGTAAATCCAAAGCAGCAATGACGACTCAGAGACAGAGAGAGGAGGAGCCAGGAAGGCATGTCCACCCAGGCCTTTGGGTGAGCTCCCCATCCCGGGAAGGGGAGAGTGAATCTCAGGGTGGTAAGAGGATGGGTTCATTCCACAGCAGAGAGACAGAAAACTCTCAGGATGAAATCCTGACTCTTCTATTCTCTTGGAACATCTTGGGGGGGTCTCAGCAGGCCAGCTGTGCCAAACAGCCCTACAGGGCTGCTTCTCCCCCACAGCTGGAAAACCAGCGCTATGTTTGCCAGCCACACCCCAGGCTGGAGAGAGGCTGGGTTGGAGCACCAGGCCCAGCTGAGATCTGGCAGCACTCCGGCTGAAGCTGACTGACACCGGAGCTGCCTGAAGTTAGCTTCCTCTCTGGGGGCCAACAGGCCTCCCGTTTCCTGTCTGTCTGCTCTCCAACTCCCCACCCCCTTCTCATTTCCTGTCTGAGTCTACACTGCTATTTTCGGGACCTTGACACTTTGAGGAGAGGTTAAAGGGCACTTATGCAAGGCCGAGAAACCAATACAAACCAGGGAGAGGAGGAGCTGGAGAGGCTCTGGAATCTCACTTCCCAGCCTGCCCGCTCCAGGGTCAGAGTTCCCACTGGGCTGCCCCTGTGCAGTCTCTGCAGGCCCGGGGCTGACCAAGCGGTGGCTGGAGCAGGCCCCTCCCCTCTCCACCTGGCCCTGGCCAGCTACCACCCTGGAGCACCCACAGTCCAGCCTGACAGCCTGACAAACTCTTCCTGCCCAGAAATCCGGGAAGGATCCCGGCCCGCCCACATAACTCTAACGGGAGAAGTCACAGTTCAGATGACAGGGGCTCCTAAATGCCAGACACAACCGTTCCCTGGGAACCAAGAACCAGGTCTAGACCTCTAACTTGTATGCCAGCCCCTAAGCCTGGGAACCACACAGCCCTGGCCCTGGCTCCTGGCCGGTGGCCAGAGAGGCTGGCACCAGGTAGAATGCAGAAGACAGTGTCACCCTTTCCTGAGAAGAGAGACCCCCATCCTCATTGAGCAGGACTTGGTAAGGAAGATGCGGGGACTGAGAGGGAGGGAGGTCTCCATGGAGGAGTGCAGGATGGCAGTGTTGGGAGCTGCCGCTGACATCGCTCTTGCCCTGACACTCAGGGTATCTGAGGAAGCCCTGACAGCTTTTCCTTCTGTGAGGATTCACCAAAGAAAGGAGTAGGCCCAGTTACGTTTCCTAGTCGGCCAGCTTTCAAAGTTTGCTTCACAGATGAGGCGTGGAAGCCAAAGCTGGCGCAGTGAACGAGGCCAGGAACTGTCCCTTTCCTGTTCTCTCCTGCGCCATTTCCCTTGTGACTGCTGCTGCAGCAGCTGGCTACAGGAGGCAGCCTCTGTAAGGCTCTGAGGAGGCTCAGCCTGAGGAGAGACTGGTGAGCGGCTTCGTGGACAGGAGACGAAGGCGACGCCCTGAGGCACTATCCATCCCTGCTCTCAGGGTTCCAGGCCCCTCCGGCTGGCACCTTCCCTGTAACCGCCACCCCGGCTCCAGGCTCAACTTCTCACTCACGTAAGCACTCAACCTTCGAGGCAGGTCTCCAGCCAGGATGGCAGCGCTCCCTGCAGACTCCTTCATATGTCCTCAGTCCTTCATGTGAGCATGTGTGTGCGCTTACACACACACACACGCACACACTCACACACGCACACACACACAGAGTCTTCCTCCTTCTCTCCCTGTCACTTCCACCACAGATACCTTTGCTGGTTATGGTTTTATAAAATGGAAGCCACAGTCACCTTTCACTGTACCTCACACATTAACCCTCTGCCTCTTCACTAAGTCCTGGTTTCCCATTCCAGAGATGGAAAAAAGGACTAGGGGCCCTGCCAATGGCTGGGCGGTACCACCTGTGGATACAGAAAATATTTAGTCGCTAGCCCCCACTGCCTTCGATCTTCTTTCTTTGTATTTCACAATGTTATTTCAGCTCATGAATTACAATTAATATTAGTTCAAGGAAATAATCTTCTGGGCACCAAATAGTTCAAGAACTAGGTCTCAGCTACCCAACACAATGTGCTCCCCCACCCCAGCCTTTTCTGGGCCTCCCTTGGCCCAGCCCCAGGCTACAGTCAGACTCCAGTCTCAGCTGCTGTGGGAATGTCTTCCACTCAAAGCCACAGGCTGAGGACCCCACGAGAAGCCCTGCGCTTACCAGCAGCATCCACTCCGCAGATGGCAGAGCTAGGGAGAGTGGGGATCGCGAAAAGGGACAGTCTGAAGCCATTACAGGGACAACTCTGCCCCAACGTAGGGAGGCAAGTAGACAAGCCACCCTCAGAGGACGCCAGCTCCTGTGCGGCCAGCAATGGCTGGGCCAGGCGAAGAGGCTCTGAGGGCCCAGCTCACTCACCCGATGTGGTTGGTCCGAAGGGAGATCTCCAGCTCCCTCAGCACTTTGGTGGACTCCTGCACCCTCCTTCTGAACTTCTGTAAACGGAATTTTCTGTCACCGATGGAGACCCCCAATCCAACTTTACCAAAGGGACAGAAAAGGAAAGGGAGGCAATACAAGAGGGCAGTTATTGGCCTTCCCCCAATGCCTGGCCAGCCACTCTGGGCCCAGTCTCAGAACACAGAAAATCAACTCCCACTGCTCAGAGCAGATCCCTCTCCTCGAATCAAAGGTTTGCCCCACAGGACTCCCTGCCTCACACTTTACCTTGCGGGTTACACTGGGGTCCAAGAAGCTCTGGAGTTTCTGGATATAAGTGTGGGGAGGATTCTTCACCTGGAACCTTTCCTGTAAGGGAAACACACGTGTGTACACAGGCATCCCCAGTGCTAAGGAGAATGTGAGGCAGATCACTCCGCATTCGATGCAAGGGGACCCAATCTCATAAGTTTGTCACCTTGATATCACCCAGACCCTAGGTTCCCTTCCTTGACTATTTCTTGGGTATTTCCCATCGTTGCCATTTTCCCTTCTTCTAGTTAGTGTTTCCAGGCCTAAAAGATCTTCCTATGTCAAGAAATTATGTTAAAAGTCCACTGCTGGCTAAAAAAAGGGTAATCACAGAGCTGTAAATAGCACCCAAGACTGAGATACAACTGGAAGTGTTCACGGCCTGGCCAACTGATGGACAGGGGTTGGGAAGGCCAAGGGGACTGGAGCTTGGCTTTGCACAATGCAACTTTCTCAGTCCTGAAGCCTGAAGTAGTTCTCGGCTGCTTTGGAATTGTTAACATATCTCAGGGCTGCAAACACACTTTCTGCTCCTTACCCAGACCCCCAAAATTGACGCTCTTCCAGATCTCCCTGGTGGTGCAGGGGTTAAAGTCTCAGTGCTATCAAGCTATTGCCAGCCACTGGGCATGACACGAGTTCGATCCTGGCCAGGGAGCTGACCCACATGGCGCAGCAGACCTCTCCTGTCTCACCTGCTACTCCCCTCAGCAGTGGATTTCAGTCGATCAGCCTGTTCTGCTCCCCACTCTGTCTCTGGTGAATCCTCTCACCACCCTCACAGGGGGCCTACACCCCAGTTCTTGTAAGCATAAATAAAAACAATTTTTTTTTAATAAAAACAATTTTTAAAAAACTTATTCTCTTCCACATGGGGAACAGGACCAAGGCTTCCTCATTTTGACCCAAACCCCCATCTGACTCTAAAGGAAATTCAGGGAAAATTCAAGCATTCTGGAATGTGAGGGCCTTCCTAATTAAGATATCCGAAGACCTGAGGGAGTCTTGAAGAGGCCAGCAAGGGTCCAGAAGAATGATAAATGTCAGCAAATAGGACTAAAAACAAAATGAAAGGAAAAAAAAAAAAAAAAAAGGTCTGAGAGTTGAAACTATGTGACCTAGGAAAGGAGGAGAGATTACCAATGAAAAGAAACTCAGTACCAAAGAGTGACTGATCTCAACCCCCCAGCAGGTGCTCGCCCTGTTCACCAGCTCCTGCTGAGAGGTAGGAACCTGGACTAGGATCTCTAAAGCATCATGTTAACTCAGGACAAGCGAGCACGACTGGGGAGGCAGAAGGCCTGACAGTTGTTCAGGACAAGGCTCCCTGGCGCAGCTCTGGGGGAGCACGCTGCTCACACCACCCAGGAAGGAAGTAAAAGCCACTCTTAGCCCCACAGACCTGCCTGTCTGACTTCAGAGACCCGTGACTGACAAGCTTCAAACGCATGCAAGGCAAAGCGTCAAGCCACATGTGTTCCGCCCGACTATCCTCTTCCAACTCTAACACCCCTCATGCAGAGGACACTTTCACCCTCATGTTCTGAGATCTGGGATTGTTGTCTAG
This sequence comes from Scalopus aquaticus, assembly GCA_004024925.1. NCBI lineage: Eukaryota > Metazoa > Chordata > Mammalia > Eulipotyphla > Talpidae > Scalopus > Scalopus aquaticus. The sequence continues at coordinate 22,629 of PVIJ01009944.1, read as the reverse complement.
GGGACCCGGCTTCTCATTCCTCCAGACCTGCAGATGATGAGAAAAACTCTGCTATTTGCCAGGTCTGGGGCAGAGTGAGAGATGAATAGTTCTTGGGGTTACCCTGCCAGCAGAGCCCTCACCCTAGGAAAAAGGCAGAAACGGGCTATTCTGGGAAAACTATTAAACTCCTCCCCTGCCAACCATATGCCCCAGACCTGCACAAATCTCTTGCAGGACATTGCCCACTGGGAAGAAATCAAGACAGCTCTTTACAGGAGCTAGAGGAGAACCTATTAGGACCAACTACCTCTGCCAGAGAGTCCTCTTGGAACAGAAAATGAGCATGAACTAAGGCCAAGTCCAGGGTTCCTCAAGGGACCCAGGGCTGCAGTCGATGCAGTCTTTGGCCCTGCTGCCTTGTCCAGCCCCAAACACAGCCCCCACCTCCCGGCCCTGCCCCACCCCCCATACCTGGTCACAGATCAGATCCCACTTCTTCTCGTTGTCGTACTGCCGCAGGAGTCGGGCCTTGTCAGGAGGCAGGTTCATGGAACTCTGGGGAGAGAACCTGGGTCAACAGGGCCAAAAGTGCCTCTCCCAAAGGAGAAGACTAGGCTGCACGCGCCCTCCCGCTCCTGGACCCTCAGATCTCACCCCAGCCCGGCCAATGGCAAGGCTGGCTGCAGAGACCCGACAGCTGACTGCCTCCCTTCATCTCAGGTTCAGGTTGGTTGATCGCTGGTTTCCAGCCATAGGCCATCAGTTTATTTTAAATGAAAATGAACAGATTAAAACAGAAGATACCAGAATTCACTGGAAGTAGGAAACGTAAATAATGTTTCACGAAGCTCTCGTTTCTTTGGTACTTTCTGTTATCATGTAAATGCACAAAGCCATGCATTAAAGTGTGTCTTAACATGGGACAGGTCCCAAAAGTTTGAAAGCCACCAGGTAAAAGCATCAACTTTTTTTTTCAACTTCATTTATCTTCTTACCTCGCTGCCCACTCCTTTGAGCCCTCTCCCCCATGCCTGGGGACACGAATTAGGTGTGCCCAGGGTCCCCAGAGTCACAAAGACCCTGCACCACCCCAGAAGCAGGAGTATCCTCGAAGTGAGCCCTCTATTTTCTAAGACTCTGAAAGAAAATACCCATTATTTATTTGTCACGTCTCTCTTCGGGATGCATCTCCACACACATGCTAACTAGCTGCACACCCATCTGGCCCCATTCACCTCCCGACAGGTCTCACACGGGGACAGGCGCCCAGCAGAGAGCAAGCTGATCGTGCCCTATGGTTAACATGTCCCCATGCCAAGCTATGGACCCAGCACCTGGCTGGACATGGGGTAACTACGGCTTTAAAAGAAAGGAAGAAGTGTTGAGATCTCCGCTCAATGTTTGAAAATGTAAGAATTTAAATTAGCAGCACAGAGTGGGGCAGGTGAGAGGAGAAAAGAAGGGGAAGAGACCATCACATCACACCTCTGGCCAGAGTTTCTGCTGCCTCTGAATCTGTCTGCACTTCCACAGGAAACGGGCTAGCAGAATCCTCCCCACTGCCGACACGGTGCAGATAGCTACACGAGCAACTACAAACCCAGAATGTTCTCTCTGGCCCTACTTTGCTAAGAGCCGACCTCAGGCTGTCTGTGGATGGCAGGACGGCGGAGGGAGGGAGTCTACAACAAAACAGGAACCCGAAGGCTGAAGGTGGAGCCTGGAGCAAGGTCTCCCACCAAACCGGGGCCAGGAACTGCCAGCTGAACCCAGGGAGAGTAGAGCAGAAGCAGCCCGAGGCTCATTTCTGGCTCTATGCACATCCTCAGCACATCCTGTCGACCGCCCGTCTCTCCCAGGTCCATGCTGTGAAAACAGTTTTCTGTTGTCTCTCCCCTAGAAGAGGCTGAGCAGGGCAGTAGAGCGCCTGTCTCTCCTGCAGCAGATGTCTAAGTCTACACCAACTTCCTTCCTCAGCCACCTGCCATCAGTTGCTATGGCCACTATGTGAAATGGTGAGGGAATGTTTGGTGGCCCCATATCCTTCAAAGACAGAGCAAATCCCCCCATCTTGGGAACCCTAGCTTGAGAAGACGCAAGTCCCCCGACGTGCTAAACCTTGGATGCTCAGGAGACCTAGGTCCCTGGAGCATGGAAACCAGTGACAGAACCATGAATCAGCTCTGACCACAGGCCCACATCCTCCAGTCTGGAGCTTTGGGTGGCACTTTCCAAACCACGGTGATGCCAGCCTCTTCTGCCTACGGGGGCTAAAGCAGGGTGGGGAGGGAAGTGGGTGAGGGGCTAGCATTCTTCTAAGAAAACCGTCCTGGCTCCAGGGTGGAAGCTGCCCGCCAAGGGGGCAGGGCCTGGCCAGGGCAAGTGTCTCCCTGCCAGACAAGGGAGGCTTCTGCCTCCGCCCGCGCAGGAGTCTGCAGGGCTACCGTGTCCTGAGGAAGCACTCTGCCCCGAGTAAAGACGACTTCCTGAGTTCCAGGGACGGTCAGGGAGCAGGCCTGACATGGTGCTGGGCTCTGCCAGAGGTCTGTTTCCTTGACATTTTCCTCCGGTGGTTCCACTGAGACCGTGAGTTCTGGGAGACTGAGCAGAGCTCTTGCTAAGCCCCAGCTGAGACAAGTGCTGAGCAGAAAGGAGGCACAGCTATCCTAGGGCAAAGGGTACTGGATGTGGAGTCAAAGTTCAAGACCAACTCTGGGCTCTTCAGAGTTACGAAACATGGTGGGTGTTCTTCACAGTTCCCCTTCCTCCTGAAGTTCTGTGCAACCTGGGACATCCCAAGGACCTGCCCTTCTGCTGCTGGGGCTGCCTCGCCCCTCCGTCTCCGTCTCTGCCTCTGCTCCTGTCAGCATTGCTAGTTTGAGGTCAGGCAGAGAACCCTGCTTAGTGGTCAACACCCCCCCCCCATCCCCCGGGTTCTGTGGGAACGAGGGCCCAGCCCCTCCAACAAGGCTTCCTTCCCTCGCACCTGATCATCAGCCCCAGTGAGGGCGAGGGGGGGGGCTCTGGTTGAAGAGGTTGCCTTTCCTGCTCTGCACCCCCAGCCACTAGCCCCTCCTCATTTCCTTCCCACTGCAGGGGAAGGGAAGGGAAATGCCGGTGGGGCTGGAGTTTCCTTCAAAGTTATGAGCCCGGCTCTGGGACTCACCCCAACTCTGTTGGTCTCCTTGGGCCAGGCCTGGGGGAAAACCCAACAAACAGAAATAGGAACCACCAAAATTCCCTGACCATTTCTGCTGGTCCCAGTCAATCACGATAAATTTTAGGAATAGGGACAAAACAGCACAGCTCCTCTGAGACAGGCCGAGATGGCTGAAGCCTTTCTGCAAAGGGGATTCTGGAGGCTTTAGGAAGGCAGGTAGGGGCTGTTTATTGTGAGCAAACACAGATTGTGAGTCATGGTTCCCTCTCAGAACCACCTCCCCACCAAGTCCCCCACACTGGACACTTCTCCTAAGTGTGGTAGTCTCAGTCCTCAAGCTCAGTCCATGGGAGTGAGAAGCCCTGGAAAGATGAATCGAGAACTTCCCAGAGATGCAATGAGGCATTGTCCCGGGGAACCACATGCTGTCGAGTCTCTGGCCACAGCTGTCACCAAGTCCTGTCTCTAGATCAGCCCACTGTACAGGTGGGCGGAGGTGAGCGCAGCGAAGAGGCACAGGTTTGGGAGCCCAGGAGAAAGTGCAGGAGGAGCTGGAGCCCTGTGGCCTTGCCAGGGACCCCTTCACAAGCCAAAAACCCTGCCCAAGTCAATGGCAAAGCAGGTAATGCCCGGCACAGAAGCCCACCCCCCGCTGCCCAAGGGCAGGGCATTAGGGGTTGCCCAGCCTGTCCTCCACGTGTGTCTGTGCTGGTGGGCAGCAGGCACAACCATGGCGGGGGGGAGGGGGCATCGCTCCCGAAGGGCAAGAGCCCAAGGAGGTGGGCGGTGCCAGCTCCTGCTGCCATCGCCCCCTTGGCAGCCACAGACAGCCTGCTGCAGTAGCAGCTCCCAGACAATGAGAGTTATTTTCATCCAGCACTTTAACACAAGCCAGCTGGCCAGTGTGCAGGGCGGGAGTCCTCCTCCACCCAGCCTGCCCAGACGGCCGGCAGGCAGGCGGGCGGCGGGCAGGCAGGCAGCCCACTGCCTGAGCTGCTGCCGCCTCTGCGTCAGTTTGTTTATCTCGTTGTTTCAGCGCGGCTCCTCCTAACTCCCCTCCAAAACTACAATCCTGTCAAGCGGAAACCAAAGAATCAGAGTTTGATCAAAGATGCAGGCGCTAAAATTAAGAAGGTCCAGACATGGGAAGCACAGCAGTCCCTGCAAACACCCACACTTTTCCCCAGCCCTGTGATTGGTGGGAGTTAGTGCAGGGGAAGAAACAGCTCAGACTGGTGGCCAGATCTCACTGCAGCCCCCACGGACCTAGGCCGGGTTTGGCTTTGCTGCCAAGCTGGGAGATGAAGCTCAGGACTGTCTCTTCTCCTCCCTCCCTTTCATCTTCTTTTCAAGCTCAGGTTTGCAGAAGATAACTCGAGACAGACAGCCTGGAATGAGCTCGAGTCAACAGTGAGAGGCTCTGGGAGAGGAACTGTATCCTGCAGTGGAAAGGAAATCACAGCAACAGTTGTCGACACTTGGCAGGAGGGAGAGGTGGCCTCCTCCGTGAGGGAGTGGGGGGTGGGCACTTCGACCAGCCACTGCACATCGGAGTGCAAGGATAGGAAGGGGTGGGTGGCAGCAGTCGCTGCCGGCCCAGGCCCTGGGCCTCCGGCTCTGGTGCTGTCAAATCCTACAGCCTCAACGGGGCAGCCAGCGCCCCCACCGGCCCCTCGTTGCCTTCAATTTGTGACCCTATCAGAGGAGCTCATAGGTGCAACATGACTCCACACAGACACACTGTTTTCTGCAGGCCTCGAACTACCCTATTAGACTTAACCTCATGACAGAATACATCAGAAAGCGGGTGCCCCCTTGACAGAAGTGACTACACTGTCTTATGTCTGGCTTTCTGTTTTTCTCTAATTGAAGCGATCACTTTGGGGACAAACTGCCAGGGGAAAGTCGGCTCTCACAGGCTCAAAGTCATGTCTGGAGAACGTGCTTCTGTGGTAACTGACGACTCTATAACCAGAAATGACTTGCTGAGCAGTTACGGGCCAAGTCGCTGAGCAGCCGGAGGAAAAAGAGATGGTTTCTCCAGATGTCTCAGACTGAGCTCTGCACCCCATACCAGGGAAGGCTAATGAAGGGAGGTCCTAGAACGTCAGCATCAACCAAACAAAGAGGTGACTTTACCCAAATCTAACTGTACCCCTGAGGTTTCTTACTCGCCCCAGAGGTCTCCTCCACTAGATCCTGAGAAGGCAAAAGAAGTTGGCCCTATCCCCAATGGCAGCAAAGACCTCAGCTCTACCCTCTGCCACACTGTTGGCCTCACCCGACATTAACTAACTTCTGCGGCTAACCTGGCCCCCAGATCCCAGCCGAGGACCACCCCCTTCTGGCATATAATCTCAGATAGACCCCTTAGCCCTTCCTAACGAAGGCCCCAGGACCTAGCTAAAAAGCCACCAGCACCTTGATCTGTCTGCTGGCTCCTCAGCCCCTTCTCACAGTCAGCGAGACCCAGCACCCCCCACTTACACGGAATGGAAACTGTTGTGCTGGGGGCAGCAGGCTCTCCAAAGCTAAGGGAGTCTTGGGGCAGAGCCCCACACTCTTCCTGTAGCCTGCCAACAAGGGCCTCCCTTCTCTTCATGTTACCCTCCCACCTGAGAAGTGCTAACAGCCAAGCACGCTCTCTCAGAGGACACAAGATTTCTGGGGTTACATCCCACAAAGGGCATCTTCCTGTCCCCAGACCACAGCCCATCACTCTGAGACGCAGTACAGGCCCCTCCCGAGGTCTCTCAAGCAGACCTTCCCTTCTGCTCCCACTGGCACCACTGTTCACTCCTGGCCCTCTGGGACGGCCCAGCTGGCACTCCTAGTTCCAGCCCTTCCAGCCCTCCAATCTGCACATGGATGAAATTGCTTAACTTCCAAGGTATATCATGTTTCTATTCAATTCAGAATCTTCTCTGACTCCTTATCATGTATACAAGAAAACCCGAACCCCTTGGCCTGTAGTTCTTAGCATCTTAAAATAAGAAAAAGCTCCAGAGATAAGATCCTCCCCCCAATTAGCCCAACATCTCTGACCAGCCTTATCCCCTCCTGGAACAGCTACTCTGCCATAGGATTGGCTTGGAACTGATACTCCCCCAGTCTTCTGAATCCCCACCTGTACCTGACTCAAAACCCAACAGCTCTGCGACAACTCAACTAAAATAATCAGCCATCATCTGAGCTCCAAACATAATCATCGGCAAAGAATGACCTGACAGAGACTCCCATCCTCTCATCGTCCTTGGGAATGAAATTCCACTATTCAGTTGAGCACTTAGAACCCAGAACGAATATATTCTTGTCTTTCCTTGCATTCAGGTGTGGCGATGTGACCACGGGGGCTGCAAGCAGACGCTGTGTACAACTTCTCAAAGGTGTCATTAAAGGGAGGGCTCTTCTTTCCTCCTTTCTGCTCCAACCAGTTGGAAAGCAGAGGTAATAGTGGAATTTCAGCATCTATTTTAGACAATGAGGTGAATGTGGAAATGAAGACCAGATGGGTGAAGCAACAAAAAAGAAAATACCTGATCATGATACCATGACTTTAGCACAAATTGAATGTGTCCCACAGAGTGACTTTTCATGCGTGCTTCCTCTACCCACAACTAGAACACATACTTCATGGGGGTAGGGGCTGTGCTTGATCCACCCGAATCATGGCCAGGAGCTGAGTAAGTAACTGATTGATCCTCTGGCTCCTTCTGCCACCATCAAGTCCTTTGTTCGGCCCCTGATTACTGGGGGAGAAGAGGGGACATACTTCTCCACCCTCGCTATTTCTGGCCTCTCACCTCTACCCTCGCTATTTCTGACCTCTCACCTATGACCTGCCTTAGATGCTACAGCCCAAATCACTTCTTTATATGCTGCTTCTCTCAGCAAACTCTCACTTCTCATTCTCGGTTTCAACTCTGTCCTTCAGTTCATGCCAGACATCTAAGGCCCTCCCCTGCCATTCTCTTTAACCACTCATATTCTGAGAGTTCGTGAGACCACAGGCTCCTGAGCACAGGTCACTGCCCACGTGTTGACCACATAACAGGTGCTCAAAAAGCCTGGGCAGACTGAGCTTCCCCACACATATCCTCCTCTGCCTCCCAACACCGTGCCTTCTACTCCCTTACACCCCAAAGAGATTATCTCCTTCCCAGCTGTGGCATGTCTCTCCTCCAATTCTTCAAGAGATAAAAGCCTACCTTTGGGCCTCCCTGGTGGTGCAAGGAGTAAAGTCTCAGCACTATGAAGCTATCTGCAGCCACTGCAGCATGAGTTCAATCCCCAGCCAGGGAGCTTCCCACATGGCACAGCAGACCTCTCCTGCCTCGCCCGCTGCTCCCCTCAGCAGTGTACTTCAGTAGATCTGCCTGTTCTGCTCCCCACTCTCTCTCTCTCTGGTGAATCCTCTCACCATCCCATACCTCTGGCCTACACCCCAGCTTTTGTATGCATAAATAAATCTTTAAAAAGAAATAGCACCTACTCATAGGGTTTCTATGATGATTAAATAAGTCAATATGTGTAAAGCATTTAAATCAGAACCTACACAGTAAAATGTTAGATATAATGTTAAATACTTTTTTCTTTTTTTGGATTGAGTTTGGTTTGAGCTTTTTATTTGACATTTACCAGTAAAACAACTAAATACCAAGCACTAAGCTAAGAGCTCAGGATATAAAAATAAACAGGGGAGGATCCGTACATATAGACAGTTTTTATCCAGAGACCGGGCAGACAAGCAAACCAAGGGCGAGGGCAGACAGCACTGCTGTGAAAGCCACAGGCGCGGGGGTGGGGTGGGGTGGTGTGTGGGTGTGTGTGTGTGTGTGTGTGTGTGTGTGTGTGTGTGTGTGTGTGT